>VURO01015893.1:679-13305 GCA_015108175.1 Pelvicachromis taeniatus
AAATACATTTGCTGTCTGATTTACTGCAGGAGGGCGGTTGCCCAGATGGTACGAAAATAGTAGTAGCGTACGGAAAAGGTGGAGGGTCATTGGAGATCGACGTTTACTACAGACCGACTTAAAGGAGACCGACTACTATTGGAGACCGGCATCTATTTGTCGTGACATGTTTTCAAACCCGGCGTTTATTAGAAATGGGCGTCAATAAGAGACAGGCCACTACTAGCAGATTTCCGGTATTCATTATAACATCCAGGCGAGTGTAGAGACACAAAGACGAGTGTATCAGTGCACCTATTGAACTGCCATAAGAAGTAGACCCTTAGACACTACCACATAATAACATGGAAGCTAGAAGATTCTGTCTCTCTCTTTCATTTACAAACACACACTTACATAGTAAAACAATAATAATTTATAGCAATATAGAGCAATAATTAATAAAATCAGTAGCGTAATTCTAGCTTTTGATCAGTGTCATAGGCCACCACAGTCAGGAGTCATGTGAAGAGAAATATTTGTTTATTTGTTAAAGCTTATGCTACAAAGTCACACCATCTTCTTCTGCTACCACACGTCTGAAACAAGGGCAAGGATTGCTTCAAACAGGCACCTGATTATGTCCAACACTATTATTAATTTATAAGACGACTCCTATAACACAATATCAACACAGAACTATTCTGTTAACCTACTGTGGTACCCACTATGCGTGTAAATGTAAAAAATCCCCACATACCTAAACAAATAAACAAAAAAAGCATCCAACATCACAGACAAGCGCACCATAGCAGCCTGAACAATGAGCCAGCCTGTGCATTCATAGAAACATTGAATTAATGGAAAATAATGCTGCACAGTTTTAGAAATGATACAAATTTTAATGTGTGACTGTTTGCATTCACAAAGTAGAGCAATCCATCAGTTATCTGCCCGATCAAACACAACTGAATTCAGAGATATGATTTCCTAATTCTATATGTGCAGGCAAGAAGTGGAGTTGTGCATTAATCACTGTCAGACACCGTAGTGCACAAAAACCGAGTGCTATATGGTGATCAGGTTTCTTCATATTCACAGCATAAAATAAATCTTTAAGACGGATTTGGGTTGAAAAACATGCAAAGTATTTGTGATCTAGGACAAAATGCGCGTGTGTGTCTGTGGTAGTTGAACTTTTAACAGACAAAACGTTTTCTCATATTTGCAAATTTGCTCATGTGCTCCATTCGTTTCATCATCAGTTTAATAAGAAAAGCATGATGTGCTGCTAAAGACAAGCCCATTCCACAGATAGCTGTCTCATTCCTTGTAACACAGTTAATGTTAATGCTGATAGACATATTAATCTCTGAACTGTGGAATGCAACTGCACCTGAGGAATTCACAGATCAAAGAGAAATATTGGGCTTGCGTTTAATTTGCTGCGTCTCATCTGCCCTTTGACAGAGCTATGAACAACTGGGGCCCAATAAGTTTCCCTCAGGCCCATTTCCCCTTTTTCATTCATCTTCTTAATAGAGGCAATAACAGCATATTCAGAATGACAATACATTGTAGAGTGAGATTAAAAACGGGCTGCTGTCTGTAATGCACAAACGTTTAATGCCAAACACACAATACTGCGACCAGAAATGCCTTCAGTATTTAAAATCTGATTAGGAATTCAGCAGTGCACAAGCTAAGTTCAGGCTTAATTTCCATCATATATTAATTTTTAGATATAGATAGACAAAATTTTTTAATTTGCTTAAAAAAAATAAATATTGCTCATATTAAAGGGCAAGTTGATGGTTGGCTCCACCAGATTTAAAATACTTTCTTTTCTTAAGGCTGTATCAGGTGACCATAATTCCCATCATATTGTATAAAGCACTATATAAGAATCAGTGCATTTACCATGCAGACCATACTTATAGTTATGCAGCTATATGTGAAGTTATGCTTCACTGGAAACAACAGAGGGTCTAACTAGTGATCTCAATTGTGTTCAACCTCATGAATTAACTTACGAATCATGGATTTTGAAGTCTTACCAGCCGCTCCACCAACCTGTCAGTCTGGGGCTGAACTAATACAAAGCGATATCTGCGTGCATTTGGTGAACTGGCCTGATGGAGTCCGTGCCAATGCCCTCCATTAATGGTAATGGGTTCAAAGGCGCTTTTGAAATACCACTACCAGCTATACCAGCTGACTCTCAAGGCAGGGCGTGCACAATTGGCGTGATTCTGATGCACATCCACTCAGAGAAAAATAATTTTCTCCATAGTTTTATCATATCCCATATGCCCTGCCATGGGGTTATAATAAGTCACATTGTATAAAAGGCACCAAAGTTCATAGGATAATTCTATTTGTTGAAAGGTGGTAAGCCAGTCCCCAGAAGCAATCGTCTTCTCTCTCTGTCGCCCGAAGTGGATGAGACAAGACAGCTCATTTGTGTTGGAGGACTTCGTCGATCTGAAGATTTGTCACTGGAAACATGTCATCCAATTATCCTACACCCAAGCCACCCAGTGACCAAACTCCTGATCCGAGACTTTGATCCGCCTCCATCATCCAGGCTCAGAGTGGGTGTTCGCAGAGTTTGGGCACTCTTACTGGATTCTGTGAGGGCATGGAGCTGTCTGGCACTACCAACACATCTGTGCTGACTGCCAAAGGTGGAGAACTAGACCCACAGTACCAAAGATGGCAGACCTGCCAGCAGCCCGGCTGCACCTATTCAAACCTGCTTTCTACGCTGCGGGAATGGACTGCTTCAGGCTGTTTGAGGTCAGGGTGGTCCAGCGTATTGAAAAGAGTTATATGTAAGAGTTACTATAATTCTGTTATTCTGAGGCAACCCCAGCCATTGCAAGAAGTCTAGTTAGTAAGTAAGTTTATTTTATAATCTAAAGTACTTTGGTATCATTACATACTTCCCAGTGGTGCTATGAACAGTAGCACATAAACAACACATTCATCAGTAACTATCAAACCTTGGGTTTCTGTGTGCAATAAGTGGTTGCTTGGCATGATTACAGAAAATGACATTACACGGGACAGTACAAACCATCTGTACTAATCTTACACACTGAAATCAATTTGTGAATAAGTCTTTCCAAAATGTCACTATAAAGCATAGATGCTGTATTCAAACAACCTTTGTGAAGCATCGCTGCCTGAGTCATTTTGGTTCCTCTCATTAATGTCATTTTACACTTGATTTTCTGTAGCTACTAAGTTGCTTCCATTATCAGATTGGATCTGTGTGACTTGATCTCTCCTGCTCACAAACTCAGCCTAGTCTAGTCTACTCCAACACTGTTGTATTGCCACAGTCTGTGGGGATGTGTTTCCTGCTACCATGCCATAACTTTTCATGCACTTTGCAACACAGGAGAATAGAACTGTGTCAATCTTTTGGCCAAGTCATTGGCCGCTTGGGTTCACAAGGGACTGCTGACTTTCTAAATCTCCCCTCAAAGCTGAATTCCAATTTCTGTTCTTGGTCTTATCCCTCCGTTATACACATACCCATGTAGAGGAAGGATGCCAAGTTTCTTTTAAAGTCCAAGGAGCAGGAGTGACTGAGTCCTCCAATGAGTCCTCCAAATGGGGGTTATCAGCTGCAGCCTTAGAAACAAAATAGTCCCAGAATATGTTACAACCACTAGCAATCATAACTGCCAAAGCATGGAAAAGGATCACAAATCTAAAATATGTAAAAAAAAGAAAAATATTTTGGTTTAATACAGAGCCCAATTATAATAGAATAGGACTGTTATAACACACAATGAGAAGACATTTATATTCACACAGTGTTAGCACATATATTTTTATGTAGCCAAGGATCAAAGCATGCGATGAACCTTCTTTTGACAAAAATAGATATTTTAAGACCACCCAAATGTTGTCTAAAAGAATCCACATAATAACAAGTTAATCACAACAGCTGTTCTGTGTCAACACTTAAAAATGTGATTATACATAAAGTTCGACATGAAAGGAATTTTTCTATAAAAGATGAGCTTCCAATTGTCAGTCCATGGTCAGTCTCCTTATGCTTTTTTGTCATTAACACAGGAAGATGTATTATATGTATTTGATGCCTATCCATTTTCTGTCACAACCTGAACAAACATTTTCCAAATTTTACACTTGAATGAACTGTTAAAAGTCTGAAAAAAAGAGGCATATTTACATTATTTTTAATAACGTGTTTTTTTAAAGAACAGAATAAATACAACTATAAAAAGTTGAATTTAAAAACTAACAATACACTTATTAAACACATGGAAATGTTCATTTTCAAGAATAGTCCACTGTAACATGCAACAGTGCGACGTTTTCAAGCTCACCAGCATCAGCTGCATCAGAATGGCTGAAAAGAATCAACATGTTGCAATAACCCAAAGTCCACACTGAAGTGCTGTGGGAGAAGCTGTGTGTGATCTAATGTCCACAATCCTCCATTACCTGAAGCAACGTTTGCAAAGCAGAATGCTAAAGGTGGCGCTACAAACTGTTCAGTTCTTATTTTTTCACACACTGCTTCTGCATTTTAGCTCCGTTTGTGTTAAGTAAAGGTTAAGGTTGGGTTTAAATTTAAAAGCTGTTAGATAATATGATTTTGATATTGTTCTGGTATATAAAATCGTAAAGTTTATTTTTCAGAGGACGTACTTCCAGTCTGTGGAAAAATAGTCCGATTCAATATGATTCTCCGTCTATCATAACCACAGAGTTTGCATGATACAGTTCTTAAAACCTCTGAAACACATTAGATGTTGAACGCTTAAAAAACTGGCAAACTTGTAAAAATCAAGTTTGCCAGTGGGACTCATAGTCTCATAGTCTAGCAGCAGAAGATTGATTCACATTAGATTCATGTAGACAGAGGCCAGCAGTAGACAGTCTCCTGGGTGACTGCTGTCCACAGAAAGCATATACAGACGACTGTCATGATTGGATTCAGATCAGGTTTCTCAGGGAGGTTGAGCTACATGGCAATGAGGGCTTCCTCAGAGACCATGGCCGTGCAGATCCATCTCCTCCTGACACCCCCACAGTTTACATAGGAGCAGGACAGACAGAGAGGCTGTCTCCGTGGTGATCCGCTGACCCCTGAGGTTTATTTCCTGCCATCACTGCTGCCTCTTTGCTTAACAGTGACATTTTAAGGAGCTACAAAATATTTTCTCTCTAAATCAGACTTTAGTAACAGTAATAAGTAGAGATGGCACGATACCGCTTTTTCATGTCTGATACCGATGTCATAAATGTGGATATTTGCAGATACCAATATGAATCTGATATAGTCTTTTATAATCAATAAAATTGTTTTTAATGTCTTGCTGTATTTTGTATAAGTTTATACTCAAATTTTAAAAAACAAAACACTAAAGCTATTCTATCACACCTGTATGCAAAAAAATACACTGCACCCAAAATATTTCGCAGTTCAGCAATACAACTTAAAAAAAAAGTTGTAGCGTGGAGCCTTTTATGCTTATAGCAGAACATAAATAGACATCCAGAGTGGAAAGCAATGCAAATAAATGCAAACATGGCTTCTCATTTGGCAGCATGTAGCGAGGCTAAAAATGCTCTCAGTGTGAAGTCACTCCAGACCGCCGACAGGTCTCCACGCCACAGCCGCTCTATCACGTGACGCACACTGCTCCGACGTGCTGAGGTCACGAGCTGGGTTACGCCATGTCGCAAGTTTTGTGAGGTGCTTTTGTGATATTTAAAGAATCGGATTACATTTCTTTTCTCCCCGATATCTGATCCAGTAATTTGGGTCAGGATCGGGCCGATACCGATACTGTATAGTGGATTGGTCCATCTCACACACTGACTGCATCTAAATGAGAAAAAGGTACAGGCTTTGGAATCTTCTTGTTGTGAAGGTTAGTTGTGTAATTTCTCCTCTCCACAGAGCCCTCCATCCTGTAGCATGTTTTCACTGCATTTTCTGATGATCGAGTGCGTATACGTGATCCTTTTTGTTCTGATGATGCTGAAACCATGAAATATGTTTCTCTGGCAGTGATGAAAGAACCCTGCATCCTTTCGGGGTTGTATGGTTGCAGATTTGCAGAAATTATTAGTAAAATTACGAGATATAATGCATGATTGAAAATGTAAAAAAAAAAAAGTAATCTTTTACTGATGAGTAATACTTTAAGTAAATAAAAGAAAGCATCAGCAGTAGTTTGGTGCCCCTGACACAACTGTAGGGTTTCATAAATTCCACCAACAAGCAGTTAGGTCAGGTAACTTGTTTGCAGAGGATAGCTTTTACAGTTCTTTTTCTTCTTGCATTGTTACCATGGTGTTGGTAATAAAGGTGAGATGCTCTATGAGGCCGTGATACTGCATTCACCTTAAATTCCTGCTTGTTTTTAGGTCTCTCTACTTTTAGTTTGTCTCCAGTGACTGAAAAGCATGCTGTGTTGAGATCAGGTGACTGATTTGTTCAAGATTATCTCAGTTCTTTGTCTTGAAAAAACTCTTAGGTTGCTTTTGCAGTACTTTAAAATTCATCCTGCTATATTTTTTTGCCCTTTTTCAATAGGGTGCAGTTAAGAGTGATGGGAAAGCAGAGGTTGGAGATTGGATTTGAATCCAGGCTGGCCGGTCTCAGCCATAAGGCATGTGGTCACCTGCTCATCCCAGCGAGCTAAACCCGCGGTCCCATCCTGCTATTTCTATCAGCAGTCACATAATTAATAAACACCAGTTTCACTGGCAGCCATATAAGCCCATACCACAATATTGCCTCCACTATGTTCTTACGTAAACAGACCTCACTGACCACCAACCTGCTGTCATTCTGTCAGTTGTGACAGAACTTTGAGCTTCTGAAAATTGGACGCTTTATAATAAATGTCTGTAATTCCCGAACAGCGCTTGCATTGCTTTTGTTAAATCCATTCAAATGAAGCTGAAGGTCTGAACTTCAATCACATCTTAGTTGATGTTACTCATAAACATTTCTATTCTACAACCTGTGCAGCCTGAGCATAGGAAAAATGTGTCTACTGTACTTGTCTTGGCAGGTGTATTTGTGTTTGCAGGTCTAGACTCTACACAATATGACTCTGTGAACAAAATGAGGAAACGTGTGTCCAGTTGCTAGTGTACCCAAACAACTTTTAAAAAAAGTTTGCTTTGCACCCATGCATGGGTTTCTATAAAAATGTGACATCACCTTGTGAACACCAAAGAGAAAGGAATTATATCAACTTTAGACTTATTGGATTATTTTACTTAGATGCATGTTAGTAGTTATTTTACTGGATAATCCAACAGTGACCATGAAATTACATGTATTCATAAATTACCTGCAGTTGGTGATTATTTGACATGGACTTAATGAACTGTCAAGTAAACTGAAAAAGACTTTTTTAAATGAGTAATTCTGTCAGGCTGCTAAAGCTGAGATCATCAGTGCTGCACAATGTGGTTTTTTCTGCTGTCAAAGCAGCAGAGAGTTATAAAAACTGTCATCAGCGGGCTTATTGGATTTTTGAATCCTAATTAAATTCTATATTAAATGGCCACCGTGAAAATAAGGACTGAAAATTCATTAGAGCTGCATTTTTAGAAAATGTTGGTTCATTTCCGGGAGCACTTGAATCATCTCTAACTGACTCAGACTCAGGAGCTTCAAAGAGTTTAAGTGTTTTATGAATGACTCTTTAGTACTGAGCTCAGATCATGGTGTTGTTTTGGCATGGATGGGTCCCTCCCTGTGAAATGTATTCTGAGGGTCCAGATAAATGCCACACAGAGCTCCAGTAGCGCTCCAGTAGCAGACGCATCTCTACTTTGACTGTCAGAGGCGACTGAGCGAATCAGGCTTTTATGAACAATTAGCTGCTAAGAAACCACCACTAAGGAAAAGCAACAAGGAGAAGAGATTTGTTTGAGCCCAGAAGCACAAGGAGTGGATATTAGACCAGTGGAACCTGAGCTTTGGTCTGATGAGTCCAAATTTGTCGTATGTTCCATCTGCTGTGTGTTTGTGCAACACAAAAAAGGTGAACGGATGATTTGAGGTTTTTTTTTTTGCCTCTCCTGTCTGGCACTGCAGCAATCAACATTATTGTCTGAAGGCCAGGAAAAATGATCAACAGATTTAGTCTAGGGAGCTTAGGAAAGAAAAGCGCATGGACTTCTTTAAGTTGCTTGAAGACGTTTCACCTGTCATCCGAGAAGCTTCTTCAGTTCGGAACAGTTCTGAACTGAAGAAGCGTCTCTTTTGAAGGCAATTTATGGTGTGAAGATACGAGATGTGCAGCACCTGAAACTACGGATACTGGATGCCTGTGCTGGCATTTTCCTGCGGTGTTGCCATCAGTGTGTTAAGAGTGGGAGGGTTGCCTTGACAATCCAACACAATGGGCAGCACACTGAACACATTTTATAAGTGGTCAGAAACTTGTAAATAATTAATGAAAGAATAAAGTTACGTTGAAACTAAGCACACCATTGTTTTTCTTGTGACATTACCAATAAGTTTGATGTGTCACATGGCCCTCTTCCTATTGAAAAAACAAAAATTGTATCCAAGATGGCCGACTTCTAAATGGCCACCATGGTCACCACCTATCTTGAGGAGTTTGCCCCCTCACATATACTAATGTGCCACAAACAGGACTAATATCGCCAACCATTCCCATTTTATTAAGGTGTATCCATATAGCAGATGGAAGTCTCTGAGTCTTCTGAGGTAGAAGAGACGCTGACAGGCTTTCTTAACCAGGGGGTTGATGTGACAGGACCATGACAGGTCCTGAGTGATGTGGACACTCAGGTTGTCCACTCTCTCCACTTGTGCGCCACTGATGATCAGGGGCTCGTAATTCCTCGCCTGTTTTGTACTCCAGTCCATGATCAGCTCCTTTTAGGAGGAGGTTACTCTCCTGGCACCATTGCTCCAGGTTCCTAATGTTCTCCAGGTAGGCCTTCTCGACGATGTCAGAGATCAGGCCCACCACAACAGTGTCCTCAGGAAACTTGACAATGGGAATGGTATCTAATGTGGCTACACAGTTGTAAGTGTACAGTGAGTACAGCAGGGGGCTTAAAGAGGTCCATTTATGTTGGACAGTCTATTGTAGGTTTGCCTCTGTACACCACTGCAGTATATTTTAAATCAAACTACAAAAATGTGATTGAAATGCTTTAATTGAACATGATGTTGTGATGTTTCTAGACTTTAGGTCACTGACTGCATCCAAATACTTTCATCCAAGTATTAAATCCAGTCCTTACAGTACTACAGCAAGAACAGTGCCAAAAAAATAGCTTCTCTGCTGCCCCTGTGACTAGAACCTGGATACGTATCAGAAAAAAAGGATTCCTCAAACAAATACACATAGATTATTTTAATTCAATTTTATTAATTTGGTTCTCTTTTTCTTCTTTTAGAATTTGTGTACAAATTGGATGGTGTTTTATACAATATTTATACAGTAATCTTAAAATGTCTAAAACTTCCCACATGGTTTCCTTGCAGTGGTATACAAGAATAAGCAAAATAAGTATTTTTCCCTGTGACGTCTAAACTGTTGAATACAATGTTTTGCATGTAACTCCATTCACATGCTGCTGTAGAATTTTACACTAACGTAGATTACTAAATCAGATTACACTAAGCTGTTAACCCTATAATGCCCTTTGTATCATATTTGATACATGAGTTTCTGAGACCTCTATCTCATCAATATGATCAATACATGCCATAATTTCAAAATGTTATGGACAAAATTTTTTTTGTCTAAAATTAACATTGTTGTTAACAATATATTGTAAATATATAATAAAAAACAAACAAACATTGGATTTGTTATAATGGTTACTAAACATGTCAGTTCCAAAAAATCAGGCTGGCTATTTTTTGATGGGTCGGGTCTTACAGGGATAAACATGTTTATGTTTATGTATCAAAAGCTCTAAGCTTTATTTATCTGAGGGATCTTTTCTTCTTGTCCCTTCTCTGGCAAAAAAACACAAAATATGTCCTCCTGAAGTACCCTTCTGCCAGTTTAATGATACCCAGCCACAACATGACGTCTTTTGGGTTGTCCTTGTTTGTTTTACTTTTGTTAATAATTTAAAAAAGTTGTTGGTACCACTGCACGCGCACACACTAACATACATCCTTACCGAGTCATAATATTTAGACCTAAGTTGGAAAACTCATCAGCATGTTTCCAAAGAGAAAGGTGCTTGTTGTGATTTATGGCCTACTTCATGCTCCCATTTCCTTTAGTAGGTAATATGTGTCACTTTTATGACACAGCTGAAGTTGAAGTGTTGAGGTGAAATGTTAAGTGATGTTTCAGCGATATGCAAAAGGAAGAGATTGGCTTAGCCTTAAGTGGATATTCCAGCACTCATCCAGCCACCAGAGATCACAGCCATTTCTAACTCTAACATAACAAGGGCGAATGGATCGTCTGTGTCCTTGATGGGCCCTCACAAGGCTTTAGAGCCTGTGGGAGGGAAACGTCCCACTGCCATGTCCGCTAACACTGCAGCACTATGGGGCTAACGATGTGTGTACTGAAATCTTGCATGTATATAACAACTTGTGTGTTTGTACTCAGTTCTGTGTGTACATATTCAGAGATGTGTGTGTAATCATATGTATAAATAAATCTTCAAACAAGTTTGTGAATGTAAGTAAAACTTTATTTATAGAGAAGCATAGAAGATAAATGTCACAAAGTTAACAAAAAGCAAGTCTTAAAAGATGTGTTTTGGCTTTTGAAAGAGACCACTTAGTCCACAGATCTCAAGATCACAGGGAGAGGATTACAGGGTCAGGGGAGCGCTGCAAAATCTCTGTCTCCTTAAGTTTTCAATCTAGTATGCACAGCCAGCAGGGCCTAAACCAGGGGTGGGCAACTCCAGGCCTCAAGGGTTCTGCAGGTTTTAGATATCACCCTGGGTCAACACGCCTCAATCAAATGACTAGTTCATTACCAGGCCTCTGGAGAACTTCAAGACATTTAAATCAGCTATGCTGGATCAAGGACACATCTAAAACCTGCAGGACACCGGCCCTTGGTGTGCGGCCCTGCAGGACACTGGCCCTTGAGGCCTGGAGTTTCCCCACCAGGAAAACACATGAACCCGGGACTGAGTGGAGATATATGGATGTAAGAGTTTACTGATGTATCCTGGTGCTCCTCTGTCAGAGGAACAAAGACTTTTGTTTTTTCTTCATTAAGTTGGAGAAAGTAGGGAAGGGAAGTGGGAGAGGACCTTTACTTGGAAGCAGCACAGAAAACAACTGTTATGATATTAACTATTAAAGAGCAGACGTTGATACACCCACCTAGTATCTCAGCGTACTAAGCATGATGTGATGGCCAACAGCATCAAAAAAAAAATCAGTGATACATTAGGAAAAGGCTTTCATTGAATCAAATAATTTAAACAGCTCAGATAAAAACAAAGAAAAAAGGTAAAAAAATAAATTAATAACACGATGAGTTTGAGTCCATGTCTTTTATTCTGTCTCCCTCCCCTCACCCAAACTGATCGTGGGAGATGGCTGTCCCTCCCTGTGCCTGGTTCTGCTGGGGGGGGGGGGGGGGGGGGGGGGGGGGGGGGGGGGGGGGTTGAGTTTTTCTCTGTTCTATTATTGTAAGGTCTAACTTACAATATAAAGCACCTTGAGATGACTGTTGTTGTGATTTGGTGCTGTATAAATATAATAAAATTGAATAAAATTGAGTTGAATTAAGAACAGATGATGAAAATATGGATGATGAAGATGAAGAAGAAATAGTGTTTTGCATTTTCTTTTTTGCAGAAAAAGTAAAGAACATTTTCGAAATCTTCATTTATGAATTAATTTAATTGCTGAAAGAAATAAAACGATCCTTTAAATGAAGGAAATGAACATGCAAACATGTTTTTCTTCACAAGCACTCAACTATTCAATAAGAACACTTTAAACAGTGAACTCACTTTAAACAGTGAACACTCTGGCTTGTGAATTATGTGAATAATGTGAATTATGGAAATGTGTTAACTGGACTAATCTTGAAAGAAAAGTTGAGCAGATGCAGTTTTCCTCAGAAAGTGAGTGTTATGTGAACGATCCATCCATCCATCCATCCATCCATCCATCCATCCATCCATCTTCTTCCACTTATCCGGGGCCGGGTCGCGGGGGCAGCAGCCCAAGCAGAGAAGCCCAGACCTCCCTCTCCCCAGCCCCTCCTCCAGCTCATCCGGGGGAACTCCAAGGCGTTCCCAGGCCAGCCGAGAGATATAATCTCTCCAGCGTGTCCTGGGTCTGCCCCGGGGCCTCCTCCCGGTGGGACATGCCCGGAACACCTCACCCAGGAGGCGCCCAGGAAGCATCCTTGTCAGATGCCCGAACCACCTCAACTGGCTCCTTTCGATGTGAAGGAGCAGCAGCTCTACTATCTCTATCTCTATGGGACAGTCCAGCCACCCTTCGGAGGAAGCCCATTTCCGCCGCTTGTATCTCGTTCTTTCGGTCACTACCCACAGCTCGTGACCATAGGTGAGGGTAGGGATGTAGATCAACCAGTAAATTGAGAGCTTCGCTTTTACACTCAGCTCTCTCTTCACCACAACAGACC
>VURO01015894.1:9343-23328 GCA_015108175.1 Pelvicachromis taeniatus
TATCCTTTTCAGGGTGGCGGGGGGCGCTGGAGCCTATCCCAGCTGTCTTAGGGCGAGAGGCGGGGTACACCCTGGACAGGTCGCCAGTCTGTCGCAGGGCTAACACACATAGACAGACAACCAGTCGCACTCACAGTCACACCTATGGGCAATTTAGATTTTCCAATGAACCTATCCCCACTAACTGCATGTCTTTGGACTGTGGGAGGAAGCCGGAGTACCCGGGGAGAACCCACACAAACACGGGGAGAACATGCAGACCCCACACAGAAAGACCCCGGCCTGATGGTGGAATTGAACTCAGGACCTTCTTGCTGTGAAGCAACAGTGCTAATCACCGTGCCACCATGCTGCCCACATTATTACACATTACATTATTATGCCGATCATAAAATTTCAAATTCCTCCATACACATATCAGTAACAGTTCTTCAAACACTAAGAAGCAGTTGGGTTCATCTGTTGAAACCACCATCATTACCCTCACTGTTAATGTCATCACCAAAGATGGCACCAGTGAGCACGGCGAGTCGTCCCTTTGGGTTCTGTCTGCTGGTTGGTGTTATCTGTCTTTTTTTATGTTGCCCTGATAGCTCTGCTTGTCTATGAACGCCAAACTCTTCTGAACCTTCAGCCACTTAAACCACAAATGCTTGATTTGAAAAGCAAGTAAGCAAATCTTCCTCTGCTTCTGGCAGACATACCGGACTACCTGTGTTGCCTACATTTACCCTTCCTCCTGGGAAGCACTGAAGAAGATGGGGAAAATGGGGTGGCATACTGGTACGCATTAAGGCTTACCTGAAATCACATGGAATGAAAAAACATTGTACTGTTACAGATGTGCTACCATCTTTTCTTGCTCTGTGGGACCAATCCTGTTACATATTCAGTTGGCATTGCTGAATCCAACCCGTTGGACCTACTGCTCCCTCGGACCTGCCGGCAAAGCCTCCACCTGTTTGGCGATGGGTGCAGTCCTACAGAGGTGGCGTGAATCTCAGTAACCTTCGTCTGCTGGGATATGCTCTGGTTAGCAACAATTTGATCACACTTCAGATGACCCTTTTTAAACACCAGGTCATGGGCAAACAAGACTTTTATCTTAAATTACTTTTTTATTTTGTCAGGACTGGATTATATATTCCTGACGTAAACTTGGCTTCGAGCCGGTGCGTGTTCTTCCTTCTCAGAACTCCTTGTTGGTGATTTTAACATCCATGTTTGCTGTGAGACTGGATCACTAGTAAGGTACTTTCTTGTCCTTATTGACACTTTGAATCTCACTCAATGGGTAAGTGATGCAACTCATGAAAAAGGTCACATACTTGATCTGGATGTTTGAATTGTGTGTGATTGGGTGAATGAGGCATGTTGTATAGAGCGCTTTGAGTACTCCGGGAGAGTAGAAAAGCGCTATATAAGAATCAGTCCATTTACCATTTAAATCAACCTTCGCTGAATGAAACCACATCAGATGTGAATGTCAACGTGCAGAGAAGGACAAACATGCTGTTGTGCAGCCCATTATAAAAAGAAAAATCTTGATCCAAGATTTTCTAGCTACAGGGCAATTTCTAAACTCTCTTTTATGCCCAAACTTTAGGCCTTTTTGACACTTATGGCATTTGCAAAGAATTGCAGTCTGGTTTTAAATCTCGTCACATTACTGAGACGATACTTTTAAGAGTTTTGTCATCTTTTAACTGTCGATTCAGGGTGTTCTGTTGTGTTAGTCCTTTTAGATTTGACTGCCTGACACAGTTGATCATACCATTCTTTTATCGAGACTTGAACACATGGTTAGTCTTAAAGGCACAGTTTTATCATGGTTTAAATCATATCTATCTGAGAGGTCTTTTTCTGTAGCTATGAGGGAATACTCCTCTTCCTCTGCCCCTGTGTAATGTGGTGTGCCTCAGGGGTCTGTTTTGGGTCCAACTCTGTTCCCCTTATACATGCTGCCTTTGGGATCTATTTTCAGGAAATGCAACATCCCCTTTCACTGTTATGCTGATGACATACATATTTACTGGATGTCTCTGTCCCACACTGCTTCTGCTTAACTGTCTACAAAAAGTTTAAAGCTTAACGCAGAGTTTTCTCATTCTAAATAAAAATAAGACTGAAGTTATTGTTTTTGGAAGTCATGCCTCTTTGGATAAGTTAATTGATGCCCTCAGTACTCTTGCTTGTCATTATTCTCGCACTGTAAGAAATCTCGGAGTGTCCACAGTTGTGAAACCCAGTTTTTCAGTTACGTGAAATTGCCAAAGCAAAGCCTCATCTTCCTTCCTTCTAAAGACCTACAAACAACTATTCATACCTTCATCACCTCTAGATTTGGGTTGTACTGGAAGTGTCTTTCTTGACGTATTGATCACATGTCTTAACAATATTACCTCTGTTGTGCTTAATTATACATATATATGGGATAGCATCACATGCGTGTCATTTGTCATTTTGCACATAGTGATGAACTGTAAGTTAGACTGACACATGCAGGAGCCTGGGGGGCTAGGCAGACAGTGAGACCTCTCTCTCTGACCCCTAGAGAAGGAAGAGGCCTCTCTTTGAGAATTGGGAATATAAATATCACGAGTGACAGTTAAATGCAGGATAAGTTGTAAATTTGTCTCTGAAGGAGGGGGTTCTGTGTCTGTATAAAAAAGATCAGGGGGGTGGCCATCGTCACTTGGTGTTCGACCAGAGCGTTTCCCCATATTGCAATATGTTATTAAACCCACTTCACCAAACACGTGGTGAGCGTGTTTGGTGAAGTGGGTTTAATAATGTCAATGACCAGGTTTCCCCGGGTAAGCTTTGCTGAATCGCGGCTGGCCATCCTGAGGAAAAATCACCTCAGTCCCACCATTCTAACAAAGATGGAACTGCGGTTACGCAGTTCAGCAACTCACACATGCGGGAATTCCGATGAACCAAAAGAGGAAAGGAAACAAAAGAGAGAGAGGAGCAGCAAAGAATCTGCAACGATGAGCTGTGTTGATTTGGGGGAGAGTCTCCAACAAGATTACAAGATTTGTTGGGTTTTTAGCACTATTTATACCAAGCATGTGAAGGAAAAAAGGCCACTAGGGGATGCCCTCTGCGAAAATTAGTTGAGCTCAGCTGCACAGCAAGGGAGCTGTGGAAGGCGTGGCCCACAGTCTGGGTGAAAACTAAATTTTCTTATTGAATAGTTGAAGTTGTGAAAAAGAAAAGAGATGTTGACGAAGAAAGGAGTTAAATCAGCTGGTGTGCATGGGATGAATGATGAAAAGAGATGTGTTAAAATGTGAATGGAGGAAGCAGAGAGACACCAGAGAAAGGCAGCTTTTAAGGAGATGTCTTTGTGGGGAGAAAGAAGCTGGGGGGAGACAGACCCTGTTAAACCCGCAGCTCCACTACACACATTAGCCATAAATCACCACCCTGTTTTTTATGTTATTTTGCAGAAAAAGCAGTGAAAGCCACGCCGACCTGGAGTCCCGTCCTCCCCAATGTCCAAAACCACTGCCGCAAGAATAACAGCTCCAGAGTCGAGCGCAGTCCCTCCAAAAGTAATCCCAAATGCCGTTGTGCAACAACAAAATACCCCCACCTCGACCTCAAACCCAAGAAAGTGAACACTTCCTGCCAAGACGCCATAACAGCACTGAACAACAGCCTGTGGCAGGCTTTATATGTCTGCAAACAACGCAAAGGTGAGTCAGCTGATGATTTCATTAATTGCCTGCTGACAACGTTCAAGACCAACAGTGGCATTGTTGAGCCTGACGACCTGGACGGAGTAAACGCCCCCATGAAAGTCACTTCTGTGGGTTTATCTACCGAGGACTGAGACCAGATGTAGCTGCTGAGGTCTACGTAGGGGGAGAGGACGAGCCGAGGCTGACTGAACTATGCCGTCGTGCCTGTCATGCTCAGAAATGGTTGGACGTGAAGAAAACAGCAAAGGAAGAGACAAAGCACTGATTTGCACAATGCAGTGTTGACGCTGTATAGTGCCGTGGCAAAAGGACACATGGGTCCCAGAGGCAGAAGGAAAGAAGGCCACGTGTGGACTGCGAGTACTGCCACCTTCGTGGGAAAAAGGGGAATTGGAAGAAAGACTGCCCTGATCAGAAATCCTTGAGGCAAGGGGACTGAAGGAGGATGGGAGGTAGGGGACTCTGGATAGAGGCTGTGGTTTGCCTACATCGCCTTTAGAAAAGAGCAAGGTGAAACTTAAAGAAAACCTGTTACCCCTCCTGGGGGTGATATTTTGTGTGTTGATGATTTAATAATCAGCTCTCTTTTCAGCAGGCCTGCAAGATTGGAATTAAAAGCACTAAAAAATGTTCTTGTTGGAAACAACCACAAGGTGAGCTTCTCCAGATTACAATGGGCTTTGGAGAGAGTCACCTATGTGGGACACGATCAGATGGTAAGTTCCTGTCTAAAAGGGTTGCAGCAGGTCAATCCACTCAAAAATAATAAAGAATTGTTTTCTTTTTTTTGATATGATGTCGTCATATTGCTGTGAGTGGATACTCGAATATGTTGCGCGGGAGGCTCCACTGTCTGCAATGACTGGCATGAATGCCTGTGACTGGCCTGTGACGGACTGATGATGTCGACGAGTTTTGACTGACTTGAAACTAATACGAAAGACTGCACTTATTCTAGGATTGGCCAGTGCTGGTGATCAATTCACCCAAACAGTGGACGAAGGGTGGACGTATGTGTGTCTTTGCAGGAGCAGGTGAAGGATGACAGAGACCAGAGAAGGGGGAGACTTCTGGGTTCACATGAGTGAAAGGAGTAACACTGATTTTAACACAGTATACAATGTGCAATATATACTGTGTTAAAATTAGGGCTGGGACAACGCGTCGATGTAAAAAATTTGCATCGATGCGTCGTCACTTTTAAAAAAAACACATGGCGGCAGCGAGTAGCAGTAACAGGTCGACTTAAACCACGCCCCCCGAACACGCAGTTCTACAGTATGGGGATATTTTAACCGAAAATGAAGTGATTCAGTCGTTTGCCGGCTTTTAAGGTGGAAATGGCCGATCATAAAACGACCGTAAGTTTTCAACTTTTTTACTAACGCTGGTTTTTACCCTTTAATTCATCCAGACACCCCCCACGTTGACATACACTCACTCATAGACAGAGATAAAACACCCAACCTCCGTAAATGCAAAACTAATTTAAGCTGCTTAGCTGTAACATATATCATTAGATTAAATGATGCATCGAAAAATTAATCACTAGATTAATCGATTCGGAAAATAATCATTTTGCCCAGCCCTAGTTAAAATCAGTGTTACTCCTTTCACAGCAGCAGATGGTTGACCACATGATTTACAGCAGCACCTCTGAAATTTGTTTATCCAGGCGTGACCTACAGGGACACACTGGTTAATGTTCTTCTCTGAAAGTCTTTGTGGAGGATTTGGCATCACACAGACTGACAAGAGTGAAAACAAAGCAGGATGTGCAGTGATCACAGAACATCTTACTGTTGGGCTCATTATCATATCACTATTCATTTCAAGTTGCTGAGCTCGTAGTGCTAAAACAGGTAAGTGGCATTACTTAAGATCTGTGAGTGGTTACAGTAATTTTTAATACACACATGGGATGATCTGTGATTTGGTCATTTTGTGAAAGCGATAGTGTTTTTACTGATTCAGGGAAATACACTGCATAGGACAAACTTCTGGCTGTGGTGCTGGATGCTTTATGACCTGCAGTTGTTTGTAAATGAAAAGTTCATATTAACTTACAGATTCTGTTTCTAGGCAATCAGAATACTTTAATTCCTTTAATCCCTAAGGGAATTATGTAGTGTGGGTGTAGTGGCAGAGTCAGGAGTTAAACAGACTTAACATGAAAACCACACTAACTTCATCTCCTAACACAGGTTTACAGGCCCGGAGCGAAGCTACTCCAGAAGAGAAGCCCTCATACCCTTGGTTATGGTAAATTGACAGATGGGACGGTCCATGTGACAATAGGAGGGATTCCAGGTTACTCTAAAAGTATTTTGCGTGATTTGTGTGACTAACAATACATGTACAGGTATTAAAATCTCTACAGGTGGTACCATTATAATGAACACTGGTGCTCCGCAGGGGTGTGTACTAAGCCCTCTACTGTACTCACTCTACACCTACAACTGCACGGCCACTAGCAACTCCAACATCATTGTGATGTTTGCGGACGACCGAACGGTGGTGTCACCAAAGGTGATGAGACGGCTTACAGGGAGGAGGTCAGCGCCCTGACACACTGGTGCTAAGAGAACCATCTCACCCTCAACGTCACAAAGACAAAGGAGTCGATAGTGGACTTCTGGAGGTCTAGAGAAGCACACACCCCCAGCTTCCGTTTCCTAGGTGTACATCTGATCTCACATGGTCTGTTCACACGAACAAAATGATGAAGGAGGCGGACCAGCGCCTTTTCTTTCTCAGGAGACTGAAGAGATTCGGCATGAGCCCCCACGTCCTTCTAGCGCTGTGCCATTGAGAGCATCCTCAATGGATGCATCACCACCTGGTATGACAGCAGCACCGCCTACAACCGCAAAGCTCTCTAGAGGGTGGTGCAGTGTGCTGCACGGATAATTGGAGGTGAGCTTCCCTTCCTCCAGGACATCTCCATGAAGTGATGCCTGAGGAAAGCAGGGATGGTCATCAAAGACTCCAGTCACCCCAGCCATAAACTGTTCATACTTCCGTCAGGCAGGAGGTGCTGCAGCATCCGGTCCTGAACCAGCAGACTGAGGGACAGCTGCTGAACACTTCATATACACCTCACTTTCACTTATTGGAACTTCAACACTTATGCACTCCGTATTGTACATATATGCAATTTCTTTTGCACAATATTCATACTGCTGACCTTTGTATATTTTATTTTATATACGTATATACACGTGCACACACACATATGTATGCATGTGTACATATGTATATATTTGGTATACATATTTAGTAACGTGTATAAATTCTCATATTTGTACATATATCTACTCTTATAATTCTCATATTCCTGTTCTTATGTTTCTTGTATTTTGCCCACCACTGTTGTTTGGTGGTGTACCAGTACACCAGTGATGTGATGTGACAATAAAAGTGATTTGATTCCAGGCACAGTGGATTACCCAGACAGCAGTTAAGGTCAAGAGTTGTCCCGGTTGGGATCATGCTAGTCATCACAAGAAGATTCCAGAACCACAGCAATAACCCAAAAGGTTAAAAAAGATCTCTGCGTTAGACGCTGAGGAAGACAACAAGGGTGTACAACGTGCTCTGCCCTTTCAACCGACAGCTGCATTGGAACGAGAGAGTGAGGGGTGAGAGAGTGCCCTCCCCCAACAAGAGTGGTTCAAGCTCCAACTTAGAGCGAGACTCTGTGTCACCTAAGAGGGATCAGCGATGGAACGCAGACAACACCTGATTAAACAGTCTCGCTGGGTTTTGCCTGAAAAGGTTCAGTGTGTCTTTAGAATGATTCAAAGTGACTGGAGTAATTGCAGTATGTGAGTGTCACAGTTGTCTAACAGTTTCTTGTGCACATGAGGTCCTGATGCGTAAGTGCATTTGATCCTCATTATCCTAGTAGACATCGCAACAACAGTTGTAAGGTCTTTTAACACATGTACTGAATTCTGACACATTACTTGACACCCTAAAAGTAGGATTTGGGGGTCATTTCACTTCATTGAAGAATTTAACTAGGCCTCAAACACGCTGGGAGCACGTAGAGAATGAGGTTGTTCTTTCAGAGCTGAAAGTGATTGATTGGTTAGGTTTCCACAATAAGCATCATTGGTGTGGGGACAGTAAAGATAATTGTAGATGCCTTTAGATATTTTAAACTGTTTTAAATGAGTTGATTACCCTACAACAGCAAAAATAAAAAATGTACTGTGTTTTCTTTTAGAGCAACTTAAATTGAGAAGATGCAGCAGTAAGGTTATCTCCTATATTGGCTTCTCCTCATTGGCTTCCTGTTAGGCAACAATAGGTACCTGCTGAGCTACAGCCACCGACAGTCTGCAACCTGAGTCCTGTCAGCTGTGGAAGACTCCGGCTCTTATGGATCTTGTGCGTAGGGCCTATTCTTGTGTTGCCATGTCCTTTCGGGCAGCCTTTTCTAGCCACTGGCAGGATTTCTTGTTGTCAACCGCTTTCTCTTTTTGTCAATAAACATTTCACATAGGGGTTTGGTCCTCCATGATATTTCCTCTTCTTGTTCTGTTCTTCATCATCTTCTATCTCCAGCTGCCTGGCATTCTTGCAGCAACTAAGTCTAAACTAAAAATATCTTGTTTTAAGTGGAAAAAATCTGCCAATGGAACAAGTGAAAATTCTCTAGATTCAAGATTCAGTGTCTAAAAACAAGTTCCTATATCTCACTGAGATGTTACTCTTTAGCCGATTGTGTCTTATTTTAAGTGTGATGAGATTATTTTGACTAGAAATAAGACAAATATACTTTGTACAGAAGGTATGTCTTGAAATGTAGGCTGTATTTGTCGGGCACATTTGTCAGCCGCATGTGCAGTCTACGAATTGGGACAGCCTACGTTGCATCACTGTGACGTAATTGGCCTACAAATGTGGCCCACGTTGGCTATGGCCCCTGAATTAGGACAAAGCCAATATATACACAAGGGGAAGATTAGGGGGGGTGGAGACAGCCGGAAAAACAGCAGGAAAAATAATGAGGTAAGGGAAGCAAACCTAATGTAATACACTAGAGACAGGGGACTGTCAGAATAAAACAGGAAACCCACCAGACACAGAGAATTCAAAACTCAAAACAATTAATAATTTTAAATACCAGCACTTTAAACACAAGAACAATGGGCCAACACCCAGACCATGACAGTTTCAGGTGTCCTCAATTTTGATTTCCACTCTTCCTTTCAACAGCGAACTTCCTTTACATGCATATCTTTATACCCAGGCACTTCTTGGGTTACTCACTTTATATTGGTATATACTGGTTTCAGTGATACTGGTAGTGGAAATGGTGTAAAGCAGTTTTCACATCTGTAAGCATCTCCAACTTGACCCCTGTTTGTTAAATTAATACATTGTTAAATTGATAATATACTTTGTTTCTTCAGACTTCATACAATCCCCAAAAAACATCAAACAAGAGTGAAGAGCAGAACAAGCTTTTTGGCATTGGCACAGAAGATATAGCAAGTTTTTCATGGGCACAACCCACATACTCAACTGTGCTGTTCCACCCACAAATGCACTTTCTTTACAAATGCAGCACCATTTGAAGGAAATAAATAAGAACCTCATGGATAAAAAGCTTGTAATATACATGGAACCAAGCTTCTTTGCAATCTGCCAGTAGCACCATCCTTTCTGTTGCTTGCTGTATTATGGGACAGCACTGTCCATCAACCACACATTTAAAAAGTGGGGAATTTGACCAAAAGCGGGTTAAAGCACTTACCGGCCACCCGAGAGACCAATTTACAGTTCATCCCCTGCAGCTGTGCTCCTGGCTTGGCAAGGCACTCCATCCATCTTAATGAACAGTATTTGTGGGTGGGAACAAAGTGAGGGCTCGTGTCACTGCTGCCTCACTACTGACTCCTACAGGCTGGCCTTGTGGATTTTGTTTACCAAGATCTTGATTTTTTGTAATAGTGGATACATACTTTGTAACACAAAGTCAATGCTTTGCAATATCTGACAAATTACCTGGACCTTGGCTCTAAGATCTTCAGTGAAATCCAGGTTGTTCCATAAAATCTGTTACAAAATGATTGTGAATGTAGATTGAATGCTTTGATACTTTTACAGTGTTTACAGACCACCTAGATCTACTTAATAATCACAAAATAAGTAAGAATCCCACTCTATACAATATGTCAGCTCATGTGTTTCCGTGGCTTTGGATTCCCGAATAAAACATAAAACCTGAATACACACTTTCTCAAACAATTCTAATGTCTAATATTCAATTCATTTTTTTTTTATATAGCACCAAACCACATCAACAGTTGCATCAAGGTAAAGATCGTCCAATAATACCAAGAAAACAGAGAAAACCCCAATAAGTTAGGTGAGTACTTGTTTCACCGGGTTTGACAGTAATCAGGCTCAGCTTTCTAAAAAAAATCCAAAATGGTTAAACACATTTTATTCATGGTTTAACATGTCAGATGAATTATTTTTCACACAGGGCCAACTAGGGTTTATATAGCTTTCATGTCACCTAAACTCAGTTAAAACTGCATTTTCTATTTACTCAGGTTACATATTAACCCGCTCTCTGATATAATTTTTCCTGATGATCATCAAAATCTATGCTTGTGAGAGATGCTACTCTGCTACTTTGCTCATCTCAGGGGACCATCATATAAAAAAAGGCAAATTGCATAGAAAAGACATTTTTCTTGAACTTCTGTGATATCAGAGCAAACAGCATGGTTAATGTTATTGAAATTAAATTAGAACACAACAGTTAACAGTCAAGGAGGGTCCGGCTGTTAAGGGAGGTGGCAACCCAGCACATTAATTTACAAACACATGATACTTTGGTTTTATGAATATATTGAACCTCATTTTAAACATTTGAAATATTAATGGTATTTAACTTGTTTAAAAATTGTATTCAGATACAAATTTGGTTGTGCAAGTCAAAGCCAAATTTAAGACCTGCATAAGCCATATCAGTGACTGATTAACTCTTTCACATGGTTTTATAGTTACAAAGTAATGTAGCATGTCCTTCTAAGAAAAGTCAAATTCTATGCCCACAATTAAACCACGAGAAACATTTTAGGGTAAATATAAATACTGCTGCACGAATTAACCTGGTCATTGAGCATAATGGCATGTACGCTCTTATGCCATTAGAAATTGTATTTACAGGAATAAAGTTAACATTTAAGAAACATATACACTTAATATAAGTTGTCTTTTTTTTATCTTAAATTGTTGTGCTTTAGCTTCAATATCACACATTCAGACATAGTAGATGCTGTTTCTAAATTAGCATTTTTTTTTTTTAATCAGTACTATATGTGTGAATCTAATTTGGTCGACCAAGGTTTACATTTATTTTCTAAGGTGTAAGACGTAATGTTTGCACAGCCAATCAATCGTCTCACTTTCCCTGCTTTCTGCTTTTTTTTAGACTTTCTGAAGTTTAATAGTAAGACTGTTGAAAGTGATGTCTTTGAGGCTCTGGATGGCACTTCTCATGTTACATCAAACTCTACAATTCTAGAAAAGGAACAGTTGGACAAAAAGACATGAACTGGGTGGTAAGTGTTTTTGAATGCAATAATATTCAGTGTTTGTTAATCATACTGAAGTTTAATCATAATTTAGGTGAACTTGTTTTATTTCTTGTTTGATAAAATTGCATCTTTACTGCTCTTTTCTGCTTTCTCTTGTTAGATTTGTTAGTTGTGATGTTATCCTCAGAGTTGTGATGTTATTCCACTGCTAGGTAACTCCAGTAAAGTCACGCTGTGTAAGTTCATTCACACAACGACTGTTTGGTCTGCATTTCTTGAAAGATCATGCTCCCACTATTTAGTTTAGAGATGCTACTCTGTCTGCACAGTGTATAATGAAGATTGCAAGTTTTTGAACAGTGATTTCATAGCATTATTGGTCCTTTAGTTCCTTTACATCACATTTCCAGGATTTATGGCAGCAATGTAATAATGCAGCTTGATTGTCTATCTTATAATTTGATGTTCTATAGAATTTGATTGTTTCCTTGCAGGGCACGGGAGAAAATCACCATTTGGTGTGCTGAATGTAGTCAGTGAAGATGGTCCTCTGCAGGGTTCAAGATCATTGCTTCTACAGCTGCATTCCACTTTCACTGTACTTAAAGGAAGTACTGTAGATACAGATCTGGACTTACATAAAGTTTGCATTTGGATCACCCAAAATCTACAACAGTCAAAGACTGGTTCATTTACGCAGTTATGTTTGGACTGAGAAACAAACCCAGTCTTCATGTTCTCTGTTTTAATGCAAAACACTTGAGACTGCACTTGAGGCAGAAAAAGTATTCCCTGAAAACACTCTTTTGTCTGATGATTTCTTTATAACATTTAAATTTACAAGAGTGGATTACATAACAGTGGAGAATACATTTCATCACAGTAGATGTGTTTCTGAAGGAACTGTAACTACATTTAAGGATATAATTCATCCACTGTGAACATCTTCTTTAACGCTTTTTGCCAACACAGTGCAGAGCAGCTACCTAAACTCTATTCCCACTGAGATTGTTTATATTGTTGAACATATTATACCTTCACTATGTACGACTCGTGATACTTTGGGTCCTCTGAAAAAGCCTAAAATCTGAATTGCTTGACTCCCTTGTGTAACTCTCAAATACACACCTTAAAGCAGACAGCTCTGAGCATGGAGAGGAAATGATGTCACTAACTTAGAAGATCAAGGTAGAGTTTGTAAAAACCCTTTACAAATTCTGAAACCCTGAAACTAAAACATCTTACTATTTATCACTGATGGAAAAAAATAAAAGCAACCCAAAGAATTTTAAATCATTCATAACCATCAGTATGTTAACTTGCTTTCAATACTATTGATATTTATTCAGACTCTTTGTCTTCAATACATTTTTATTGCTATGCAGATGATAACCAGCTGTATCTATCCATGAAGCCACATGAATATGAATAAAAACGTAACAACCTCTAATTTCTTGCGTCTAAGTGCAGATAAAACTTGTACTCTGTACTTTTTGTACTCTGTAATAAAAGCAAAACATGGTATCTAACCAGTTTCTCACATACTCTGGATGGCATTATTTTGGCCTCTGATAACACAGAGAGGAATTTTGTTTTTACCAGGATATGCTCTTCATTTTACATATTAAACGAATATGTAGGACATTTGAATCAGGCAAGTAAAAAGCCTTCCAAAATGCCACTACAAGTATTGACAGGGTAGATATTTCCCCTATATCGGCGTCTCTTCACTGGCTCCCTGTCCAAAATCAAATTTCAAATCCTTCTTCTCACCTAGAAGGTCTTGAATAAACAGGCCCATCTTATCTTAAAGACCTCAAAGTACCATATCGCTACAATAACAACGGCTTAAGGTTTTAAAAAATATAGCGGAACCAGCTTCCACTTTAGATTTGCCACAGAGTCATCCTCTCTACTTTTAAGATTACACTTAAATTTCCCTTTTTGAGAAAGCATATACCGTATTTTTCGCCCTATAAGACGCTCCGGAAAATAAGACGCACCCAATTTTAAAGGAGGAAAATCTAGAAAAAAAAAGATTCTGAACCAAATACTGTAAAACACTTTCTCACACACACCATACACGCTGCCTCTGCCCATTTTATCGAGCATGCATTGGTGGTGACTTGTGTGGACTTGTATTTTTATTTTAATTTATTTTTGTTCCTTTTATTTTATTTTTATTTATTTATTTATCTTTCTTTTGTACTTACTTTTTATGTCATTGTCCCCATCACTTTCATTGCTTTTCATTGTAACACTACAATGTTATCTTTTAAGTCATCTTTGTTTTTTCCTAACTGTATGTTAAAAGTGTGATAAATAAAGTTTATATAAAACTTTATTGGACTTGGTGGAGCCAAATAACCCGTCATGCATTTCGCGAGACCAGCCCGGTCACGTTCACCTGACCTGTGACATCATCGAGTACACTGGTGTTCCAATTGCACAAATCGCGGGTCCGGACTCGCGTTCTCGGCAAGTCAACGGCACCCGTGATTCGGGGGCGGAGCTTTGGCGGATCAATTCTTCTGCCCCTCAATCACGGGCATGGAGCAGGAAGGGTAGACGTGCGGACATTTCAGGGCAGTATAGATTGATACAGTGCCCGGGAGATATGCACAGAAGAGGCCAAACTGTGGCCACACTGATCTGGGAGACATGAGGAGGCACAGCCTGCAGCACACAGAGGACTGCGAGCAAGCGCCAC
>VURO01015902.1:0-23880 GCA_015108175.1 Pelvicachromis taeniatus
CACACACACACACACACACACACACACACACACACACACTCACATTTACCACAGCTTCTTTTGAACATTGATAGCCAGAAAAATGTTACGAACCCACTTAAAGAGGAATCAATATGATTAATCTTGAATTCAATTTGTATTTAAAAGCACAGTCTCTCTCTCTCTCTCTCTCTCTCTCTCTCTCTCTCTCTCTCTCTCTCTCTCTCTCTCTCTCTCTCTCTCAACACTGGAGCCTCTGCATCACAGGACTGAAATCTCTGCTGCTATCGATTGAAAGGGAACGCTCGTTGAATTTGAAAATGACTTTCCGAATTCACATCATGTTCATCACGAGTTTTCCACCTCAGTAGCCACGAAATGTTTTCATCTTCCAAAAATTTGCCCCAGTTCCCCGAAGAATCTCTCGAGAGGAAATCATAGTTTGTTTAATCCAAGTGCGTGGCTCACACGAAGTATTTGTTTCTTACCGAGTAAATCCCCAAGGTGGAACGATGCAGCTGATCACTATTCATTCCCGACATGTTTATATCCAGAATAGTGCAACTGTGAATTGAACCCGGAGAAGGTCTGCAGGCCTTATATCTCTCGGAAAAAGTCCCACAACGGCTGAAAGAAATGAGAGTTAGATTGGGTGTGGAGCTGAAGAGAGAAGGCAGCTCAGTGAGGTGGTAATCAACACCGGTGCGGCCTGAGAAAGATAGGAGTAAATAATTAAACGTGGCCCAACCATAAAACACACTGACAAATGCTTTGTGTGTGCTCAGGTGGGTGTTACCTGAAATGAATGTTTTATTCAAGGCTTTAGTTCACATCTGCTTACACAAACTGTTGGAAATTATTTAAAAAAATGTAAAATTACATTGTTATTATCATATAAAACTATATTTTTCAATATAAAAGAATAAATCCAACAATTTGTCTCGGAGGTCAATGATTATTCATTTCCTGCACCAGATCAAGGCTAACAGTTTCCTCGTAGGTACCTACTTATAGTTTATCTATTGTATAATTTCCCACAGTAGCATTTTTCACCCCCAAGCCTTGTAGGTTGTAAAAACACTTAAAGATTCTTTGTTTTAGGGTTCATGAAAATGACTTGACAAAATCTAATCATATGGTAACTTGTTTCTTCTCAAAGCAGCATTATTAGTTATGCAACTAATGCAACATTTAAAGAAAGAAATATATTATTATGGCATCTGAATTTTTCTTTTCTAAAATGAATGACAGAGTCCACCTTGATACTGACACATTAATGTAGTACCCAGGGCAAAAATTAAATGAACAAATTGTTCCGTTTATTAAAAGTCCATATGCAGTATTGAAAGCTTTTGATTGAGGTCCCCTGAGACCTCAAAACATTTCTGTTTTTAAAAAAACACTGATCAACACAAACAAAGTGATTGGCAAAGTCATTAAAAAATGAAAGGATAAAAAAAAACACATCAGATATAAGGAAAATATACCTCTGGTGTCTGCACGGACCATAGTTGGTAGGATGAAACAATGCTCAGTTGGTACTAAGTATGCCAAAAAAAAAATCCCTAAACGGGAGGACGTATCCATGGTTTCACATTGTTTCAATCAAATTATGATCTTACCATCTGAATGTCATGGCAGAAACCAAGACTTAGACCAGGCAACACTTCTCCAGCCTTCCACTTTCTCACTTCCGTGAGCCCACTGGAAAATCAACCTGAGTTTTTTGCTTTTAGCTCATAGTACTGGCATGTGATGTGATCTTCTGCTGATGTTGCCCATCTATGTGTTGTATGTGTTGTACATTCCAAGATGCTCTTCTGCATACCTTGGTTGTAACCAGTGTTTTTCTGGCCATTCTCCTCTGACTTCTGTCATCTTCACCCAGGTAACTGATGCTCACTGGACATTTTCTGGTTTTCGGAGCATTTCCTGCAAACCCTAGAGACGGTTGTGCAGCAGATCAGCAGTTACTGAATACACAGACCAGCCCATCTGGCACCAACAACCATGCTCGGTTTGAACTTCAGCAAGTCATCTTTACAATGACTACATGCCTAAATGCATACAGCTGCCCTGTGATCAGCTGATTAGACATTTGCATTAATCAGAAGTTGATCATGTATGTGATCAACTGTATGTCTAGTAAAACGGTCTAAGAAGTATATAAGTGTAAAGTATATAAAAAATAATGATTGGCAGTTTTCTTCCACAAGAAGAATGAGAGAAACTTGAAAACCTTTTCACCTATTGTTCAGGAAGACAGGGGCAGAGTTGCCTTGCCATATTTGATCAACATCTCAAGCGTGTGGGAAGAAGGTTATCGACTCCTCTCTGTATTTCAACCATCACATTTTGGTACACGACCATCCTGCTGGCAAGCTGAAATACACACTGCATTCATCTCGCAGCTCAGATGGATGTATTATTGTCAGCCTGTAGGTTGCTTTTTCAACATGTGAGTTTCAGTGAACTCCCCATGAACTCCCAGGAAGGAGGTGTTGCACGGACAATGATGTATTGCATTAGTAAATTTTAGGGTATCTATTGTCTTCTATTTTGTTTTGCTGATGAAGAAGCCAGGCACAGAGTCTACAAACAGTGAAACCTTTGGTTAATTTTTGAGGAATAATAAATTACAGACCCATTATTCTAAAACCAGTAATTTTTTATATATATATATGTATTAAATTCCCCTCTCGCCCGCATTTCACTGATGAAACTGAGAAGCTTTTAAGAAATCTCTTCCTGGATTTCATATAAAATCCTGTGCAAAGAGTGCAACTGCAAAATGAAACATTTCTATCACAGAAAAAAAAAAACTTTAAAGCTCTAACAGCGCAGTAACACACAACACAAAGGTCAAGGGTGACTGAGATAATAAACTGAGCTCAGACTTGCTGGGCACTGAGTCTCACAAAAGCTTTTATAGACGTAATAGATCAGCACTGCATTTCTATCATTAACTGGCCAGCAGAGTCCAGCATGCTTTACCCAGACTGGCCTTCTTAATGCACTCACATCTTTTATAATACAGCTCAATGGACTAAACACAGACCGTGCTACAGGGCTGACCCTTTATTTTGTTAAAGAAAAACAAAATCCAAAGGAACCAAAGAAAATATAATTTAATATTTGTTTAAAACATTCACAGCTAAAAGAATTACTGCAGGCAACATCATGCAAGTTTGTGTGCAATGTGTTGTGTATGTTGAAGTCGCTGTTGTTAGTCTCTGTTGCAAACTGCTCACGTACAAAGAAACGAAGAGTCTCTTATTTTTATGGCAGTTGAATTGAATCAAGAGAGGCATATCAACCAAAATTGTAGAAAAAACAAACATTACATAAAAGTTCTAAATGTGATGTGATGATGTGAGGGAGATGATTGCAGACCTGCACAAGGCTGATGTGGACTAGAGCTGGGCAAAATGATTATTTTCCGAATCGATTAATCTAGTGATTAATTTTTCGATGCATCGATTAATCTAATGATATATGTTACTGCTAAGCAGCTTAAATTAGTTTTGCATTTATGGAGGTTGGGTGTTTATCTCTGAGTGTATGTCTACGTGGGGGGTGTCTGGATGAATTAAAGGGTAAAAACCAGCGTTAGTAAAAAAGTTGAAAACTTACGGTCGTTTTATGATCGGCCATTTCCACCTTTAAAAGCCGGCAAAGACTGAATCACTTCCTTTTCGGTTAAAATATCCCCATACTGTAGAACTGCGTGTTCGGGGGGCGTGGTTTAAGTCGACATGTTACCGCTACTCGCTGCCGCCATGTGTTTTTTTAAAAAAGTGACGACGCATCGACGCAAATTTTTTACGTCGACGCGTTGTCCCAGCCCTAATCTGTATATTCTTTCTCTTCTTTTGTTAACCTTATTAGAGTTTTTATTCTTCTATGCACCATGTCTCTCTTTTGTAATGTCTCCATTAATATGTATAAACGGGCTAGCTATAGACACATGTCACCATCCTCATATTAGCACATTAGTCATTTATTATGGTGACATTACGTGATTGAAACTGCGTAATGTGTGCTCTTCTGCAAAGATTATTAGATTGTGTTAATAAGTGGTTGAACAGGTGGGTACACCTAACAGGTGTAGGTTGATTAACAGTAAACTAATTGTGGTGAGAAGTCAGAAAAAGTCATCGTAGACTGGAAACACTGAGCAAGAAAATGCAACACACTGAGCCTCGTCCATTAACAAGTGCTCATGGAAATGTGTGTTCCAAAAAGCGCTGACGATGATGATGTAAGAGAGAAACTGAGGCAAATAAGAATGAGAAAGTCCAACTGTAGAAACGTAAGTAATAATGTCCAAAGAGGAAGACAGGAAAGGCACAAAATTACAAAGTGTTTCCTTGAGAATGATGAGAATTTAAAAAAAAAAAAAGAAATGTGAGGCATGGGTTAAAATAACTGGTGTGAAAAAAATACCATGTCCCCCCGGAACGCTCGCTGCGGCTCTTTATTTCATTTTTCTTTAGGCATTCACATTCCCACTTGGAACCACCCTCAGGTCACAAAGACAAAGTCTGCATGCTGTATTTAACAAGCGTTACACTCGCATGACGTAGAGCATAGTCGTTAAACTAGTTTACTCCCTTTGATAGAATGAAAGTCAGGCAGTGTCACTGATCAGTCTAACGCACATACCAAGCTAGAAACAGTGTAGGCTATACAGTTAAGTTCATAATAAATGCACATGCTGTGAGGTGTATCTGCCCACCTCCCTCCAGAAGCAGCTGCAGAGCTGTGCAGCCTTGGAGTTGCACTTCTTCACTCGTAGGAAACGTCTTCATGGCGTTCACCACAAGACCAAACACGTCCTCCTCCTCTTCCTCCACCACCAGCAGAGGATTAGCTGAGAGATAAAATGTCAAGTACAATGAATATCTGTTTGCAGCCATTCACCAAACTGAGATCATTTTCCGCTTCGATTATCTTATCTCTTATCTGAGCTTCTCGTTAAACTTACTGTGTAGTTTTATACCAAACCAGCTCAAAACCCCTGAACGTACAGATTAAAAACATTTCAGAATTGTTAATGTATTGAATAACTCCTCTTATTACCATGTATGGGTTAGCTACGTTATCAGAAAATGTTTTTTTCATAACTGCACGCTGTATCAGTGGTGAAATTCTTCTGACAAGCACAGATATTATTATTAGATTATGTAAACATTTTTTAGAAGCAGGAAATATTTGGCTTGTTCCATTGTTGCTGTGCTCTTGTCTTTAGCAGTGGAGCTGCCAACATTATAAGTTCACAGACAAGTCCAGGCAGTTTGCAGACTGTAAGAAGCCTCACATCGCACAGCTACACATTAGAGTAGAAAGGAGTGCGACTGTGCGAGCAAAGCGATCACTTAAAAGAAAAAGAAAAAAAAAAGGGTGAGTTTTAAAAAAAAAAAAATACTCATATGATGGCAGAAAAGGGAATCCCCCACATACCAGGAGTGTAAAATACTTCGACATACACAGAGATTTACTGTCAGCTAACTCATGTTCTTTTGCTCTTCAGTTCAGTTATAATAATGTGCTTCAAAGAATGTGCTTTTGTGTCCTAATCAGATTTTCAAATAACACAGAATCATCATTAATGGCACAAATGTTAACCCGGTCACATTCAAGAGTTTTAAGTGACAAATAACACTTTGGGCAGTGCCATTTGTAGCGGGAAGGTATCTTCATACCTGATCTGAGAACCAGTGCCAAGGCTCTGAGTGCAACCATGGTCACTCGAGAATCTGCGCTGTACTGAGATAACACCTTGAGGATCTGCCTGGAAAACATACAACAAGCAAAAACATCACCAAGGCTGTCGCCAAATACATTAGGTCATTTTTTTCATCTCCATGGAAAGACCAAAGTTTTGCAAAAATTAACCGAATTAAAACTTATTTTAAATGAACTTGTGACTGTGGAGGTCATTTAAAGTTCGGCGTAGTAATTGTTGTGTTCAAGAAACCAGACTGAGATGATTTGAGCTTATACATGGTGCACAAACCTGTTGAAGATGATGGGTATACTGGTCATAAAGGGATGAACATGATCGGCAACTATCCTCAGTTATGCTGTGGCTTTTTAACAATGTTTAATCGGTTCAATTGGCACTAAGGAGCCCAAAATGTGTCGGGAAAATATGCATTAAAACCATTTTGCCACTACCAGCCTGAACAGTTGATACAAGGCAGGATGGATCCGTGCATTCATGCAGTTTATGCCAAACTCTGACCCTCACATTTAAACTTGCAGCAGAAATCAAGCCGCATCAGAGCAGGTAACGTTTTTCCAGTCATCTGTTGTCCAATTTTGGTGAGACTGTTTGACTGTTTACTGTATGCTCTACTGCACACCTTGGTCTTGACAAGTGGTTATTGGAGTTACTGTTGCCTTACTATAAGTTCGAACGAGTCTGACTATTGTCCTCTGGTATGAACAAGAGGTTTGCACCCAGGGAACTGCCGTTTACTGGATATTTTCTCTATGGATCACTCTCAGTAAACCCTAGAGATTGTTCTGTGGGGAAAAACGCAGCAGTTTGTGAGATACTCAGACCAGCCCATCTGCCACCAACAGCAACAATGCTTGGTTTGAACTTGAGCAGGTTGTCTTGACCACGCCTACATACTTCACGTACCTTCGTGTGGCATGAGCCATCATGATAGTCATTCATTTACAATGAGTAGTGCTGCATCAAACCCACAGCTCCCAAAGAGTCTTCACTTACTGGTGCACTCCCACCATCTCCCACTCTTGGGTTTCATCCAAAAGTCTGGTTAGTTGGTCCAGTGTAGTGGGGCATATTTCAATAAGCTGACACAGCAATGACCAGCCAACCTGTAAAAAGGAAGAACAAACAATTTATTAAAATGACGTGAATGAGTCATTATACTACAGCAATGACAAGTAACGAATCTGATATCAAGCATACACATTACAGTATTTGTCAGTATTTGCTTGAGAAAGGGCGCCTCAACCTACCGCCATATATGAATCTTACAATCTCACTTTCAGTTTGCGTCAACATGCAGTATTAACTGTGATATTTGGCACTACACAGCAGTCCCAAGAAATGTTAGATCTTGTGTAGGAGCGTCAGTCCACAGACGATTTGTCAACAACAAAGAGCTTAGGCTGTTTTAGCGAGTGATGCTGCTGAACACACCTCACCTCACCCATGGAAGCACCACCTGCCATTAAGACAAAGGTTCATACAGGCCAATTTTTGTTGTGCCATTCATTACCTGCTGGACTCCTCTGCTGCTCATGTAGGTAGACAGAACCAACATGAGGGGCACGTGGACATCTTTGCCTTCAAACAGTTCGGCTGCTGAAACATGGAACATGAGATAAGAAGGCACGTTAGTTTTGAATGGAGGGACTGGAACTTTTACCCTTTTTCCTATTTTTCAATGTGCATAACAAGGCTGCGACTATAGTGTAGCATTACAGCAGGACTTCATTGTGCAAGTATAAGTCTGTGCTTAAAATCTACTAATCTAAGTAAATCTAATTTTACATTTTATTTAAGGTAACTTAAATTTTTAGTAAGCTATAATGACCTTAGTATGACCCGCTAGACATTATGTTTGGTATTTAAGATAAGATATGCTTTATTTAACCTACTGTATAACAAACCTTAAAGCAAAACGTATGAACAAATAAATACAGCATCAATAAACTAGTGGAACGGAAAAAAAATGCACAAAAGGAGCACAGTTAAATAAAAAAAAAACAAGAAAAGCTCAGTGAATTACATTGTGGTATGAAGTAAATAAAACGATCAAAACGATAATGCAAAAGTAGTGAATGTCATATCACATTTTCACACTGGGCAAATACTGCTTGATTGAATAAAATAATAATAATCTGACCTAATTCTCATAAGGCCATGTAAATAAGGTCAAAACTAAATTATGGCTGTTTATGAGCAGCGTGATGATGCACACGCTGAAACAATGTGCTTCCTACCATAGTCGGTGTGCGCCAGGAAAAGCAGATCCTGGATGATTTGAATCAGCGTGCACAGTTGCCTGTCTTCCTGGGGAGTTTTCAGCCTCACCAAAAGTTTTTTCAGCCTTTCTTCCAGCTCTTCTTTGTTAACCATGGTCTTTAAAGGGCCGTGTTCCAGCTGACGACGACTTGACGTGCATCGAGGTCAATCACTGCGCTCTCTCAGAACCGACAACGGCCTTCGAACGGCCGCACTGACAGCAGTAGCGTATAAATAACTCACTGAAAATTCACTGAAGTTACTCATGTCTTTTCAAAATATTAGTGAACTGCTAGGTTGCATAATAATACAGTAGCTATACAGACAGCTATAAGTGGCTGTTGCGACAAGGGAAGCGGTCAGTGTCGCGGAGTTTCGGTTCCGACATCCCAGTCCTCGGCTAACTTTCCCTGTGGCAGAGAATAAGTTCCTCTTTGCGAAGTCGGTGACTTCATGTTGCTTGGTTGTGAAAACGAAGAGAGACCTCGCTGAAAGGCGTGTTCCTGCTTTCCTACGATCACATCATATGACTGCAGGCAGTAAAAACTCCCCGTTTACAGAAGGGGAAGCTGAAAATAGAGTCAGAGAAGCCGACTTTCTCTATGACAGGGGAAGCTATCACAGGGAGTCAAGTCAAGCAGCACAAAAAACACTTACGTTATTCCCTAACGTGTTTTTTCTTTTTCTTTACTTTTTTTTACGTCAAGCTACACGTTTACAGGCTAACGAGTGGCTTCAATGACCCCGCCCACTCGGCGTTTGATGCCAGTTGCTGATTTACAGATTTACAATGCATCTTGACCTGGCACTGACATTTGCTGTGTTTCATGGAGGAAAAATCCCACTTTAACTTTGTTTTCAAACAAGTAAAGCAAGCTGTCAGATATTTTTTAAATTATTTCAGGAAAACTCTAAATTAGGTGTCCTCCCAAAGTAGTCACCCCTGTATCCTAGAGGTGGGCGGATCGATCCAAATATGATCGATACCAAAGTTTGTATTGGTATTGAATCGATGTTAGGTAATATGATCGATACTTTGTTTTTCTAATGCTGTATTCCTGAATAAGTCGGAAATTCCGAGTTCCCGATCAAAATTTTTTGTGGAACGCCCTCTCAACTCAAAAATCCCACTAGGAAGGACATGGCAGCCCCACATAGAACTAACAATACTAGATAGCAGCGCTGTTGTGTAGTTGTGACACAATAAAGTGGTAGTAGAGAAATTCCTACAGGTATTGCTGTTTGCAGTGTTTTCATTTACGTCTATAAATATCTCTAAACCAGGTACACTTGAGTCATGTGACTCTACAGCAACAAACAGGAGATAAGGGTGAAGCAAAGTGTGGCTGCGTAAGAGGACCGGTGTTTGCACAGACATTGCTGCATCACACAGAACATCAATCCAGGCACCCTAGTATTGATCCAATAACAATACTAATGCTGGGATCAGTGCTATCAATATTTGCATCAGTGCACCCACCCCTACTTGTTAGAGTTATACTGTATTGCTCTTTTTGCAATATGATTCGCCTTTCAAAGTATTTTATTCTTTTATTCTTCTGTCAGCTTCTGCACTGGGAACGCCTGGCAGAAGCTCCCATCCTCAAGATCTTCAACTCGCACCTCTGGCAGAGCTTCGACAGCATTGTGAGGAAGACTGGGGACAGTGTGTCCAAATAGACCATGGTCCGCATCTCAGCTTGGTCCGCATAGCCATCAATAAGTCGGACTCGTTCCCAGTGGTGTTGGACTCTGCAATGCATAGTGGCGCAAAGTGGCGGAAGGCTTCCACTTGAGTGATATCAGAATTTTGTCTCTGCTTTTCACAGATGATGTTGTTCTGTTAACTTTATCAGGTGGTGACCTCCAGCTTGCACCGTAGTGGTTCACAGCCAAGTGTGAAGCGGTGTGAATGAGAATCAGCACCTCCAAGTCTGAGGCCATGGTCCTCAACTGGAAAAGGGTGGTGTGCCTACTCCGGGTCAGGGACAAGTGGAGGAGTTTAAGTATGTCAGGGCCTTGTTGACCACACACACACATACATAATTTGGGCTGTGGAGTGGAGGGTGAAGAGTGGGGTTCACCCAGAGTAAGAATCCAGTGAAATATTTCCTTCACCTTAAGCAATTTTCTTATAATAAAATAATAAAAAAAACCAACACAATATCAAAAATACAGTACAACAATTTTATTTAGATGGGGATAAAGTCAGGTTGAACAGAAATGTACAATATAATGAGAAGACAATAGTTTGGAAATATATTGTCAACACTTACAGAATTTGTAAAAAAAAAAGTTTTAGCCAGTCGGCACCCGTACCGTAATATGAGTAAGAATAGTGCAACAACATTTTAGGTGCAGCTAGCTTGACTGTGACTTCGTAAGCGAGGGCTCACTTGACCGGGCGTGTTTACCTTCTCTCTCTTTTTTTTAAAGGTTAATATCATATGATCCACATAACAGACTTCCTGATTGTTGAAGAACACATCGACAGCAGCATTGTCCGCTGGAGGAAAGCAGCTTTTTAGAGGTATGGTTGACTAGAATTTTTTTCAAAGATAGTTAAGGAGAGCTGACACGCTAAAGACTTATTTGATTTTACTGCAAACAGATAATTTATGGGGACATAAGGCTCACTTGCGACTCCGTACTTTTAGCATTATAATAATAATAAATGAAGTTGAAGTTACATGCGGAATTACACATGAAAGTAATGAAAAATAAATGAATGAGAAATATATACACGGGGAAAAAGGGAACTGGATGAAAATTGTTCGCTCACATCTTTGCCGAATTTTCGAGTTGACAATACATGCGCTGTGAACTCTGGTTTCATGTTCATAAAAGTCTCCGCTGAGCACAAATTCATTAAAAATGACATTTTGGATGGAGTTTGACACGGTGTTGTGGGAAAATCGAAAGCTCTCAGTTTGAAAAAAAGAAACAACATTGTTTTTGTAGACGAGTGGGCACGTGACCTCACGCGTAAACATGGCTGCACGGAGAGCAAAGCAGTATCGCTGTCAGTGGTGAACAAAAACACCTAAAGTCAGCTTAAAGCTGTCAACCTACACTGTTTAAGCAGCTTTCCCGCGACGCGACTCCGAAATCTGCGACACTAGCAGAATCTGGCGCTCGGTTAACCACAGGAGTTTTGTCACGAAATGTTGTCGTCATCAAAGTTAGCCAGTATAGCTGCTAAAATCACGACGTCGTGCTTTCTTTCCTGTTGCTTTTTCGAGCTGGACAGCTAAAAACATCCCCCAGGTTTGGACTTTCACTTGGACGTTAGCGGAACGTGTAGTACTGAAAATATTGCTATCATTTTGTTGGGGGAAAAACGACAACGACAAAAAAATGATTATGATTTGTAATCTATATTAATGGGAAATGGTTGCATCTGTGTATACGTCACCGCCACTTCCTCACAGAAGTATGTCACCTGCAACCCCCGGTGAGCTAAACCGCTGGTTTCTCCTATGTCCAGCAGCTATGATGAGTACAGCTTGGAGCACATGAGCAACCTTATGGCCAGCAGGAGACAGGATGCCGGGGACGATGGAGAACGGAGTCTCATAGGACCTCCATCTAGGCATGAGGACGAGAATCTCCTAGACCAGAATGCCCCCACGCCACTTTTTGTCTATTTGTTGGCATTTTTCTCTGCCTTGGGGGGTTTCCTCTTTGGGTATGACACTGGAGTGGTTTCTGGAGCCATGATTCTCCTAAAGAAGGAGATGAACCTGAATGCTCTGTGGCAGGAGCTGCTGGTTTCCAGCACTGTGGGAGCTGCAGCGCTCTCTGCCCTGAGTGGAGGCTACCTGAACGGGTGGCTTGGACGCAGGATCTGTATCCTTGTGGCCAGTTTTATCTTCACTGTCGGTGGCATCATCTTGAGTATTGCCCCAGACAAGGTGGTCCTCCTTGTGGGCAGAATTACAGTTGGTTTGGGCATAGGTGAGTTATTTTTGTTTAACACTAGAGCTTGTATCAAGGTAATGTCACCAATATGATTTTGCTCCTTATAAGGAACGCTTTGTTTGACTTTCATTGTTCAATATTTGCCTTATTCAAACACATAGTTCTGAATCCTAGCAGAGTTAGGATGTAATATGAATTATCTGTGGGAATGTATCTGTTGTACATTAGCATGAAACTGTCCCCCTCCTCGCCTTTAGGTATTGCTTCCATGACTGTTCCTGTGTACATCGCAGAAGTTTCCCCTCCTCACCTGCGAGGTCAGCTAGTCACTATCAATTCCCTCTTTGTCACTGGTGGCCAGTTCATTGCCAGTGTGGTTGATGGGGCTTTCAGCTACCTGAGACAAGACGGCTGGAGGTATGCAGCTTTGCTGCTCTGTCACAGTCATGTAAAGCTAAGGGCTTTACATGACAGGGGTTTGGTTTAGTTTGGTTAAATTGATTGATCCCTTTTTCTTTCTTTTTTTTTTTGTAACCATTATTTGGATCTTTGTCTACTGTGAATGCCAATAAGGGCACCAGAGTTTTCAGATTCCAAAAGGTTTCGTCTTCTCCATACTTTAGGTACATGTTAGGCCTTTCCTGCCTTCCTTCCGTGCTGCAATTCTTCGGCTTTATTTTTCTGCCCGAGAGCCCCCGTTGGCTCCTCCAAAAGGGCCGGAGCCAAGAGGCCCGTCAGGTTCTCAACCAGATCAGAGGAGGCCAGAACATTGACGAGGAGTATGACACCATCAGAACCAGCATTGAGGAAGAGGAGAAAGATTCAGGAGGAGGTAAAAGATGTCTGGGAAAAGGGAAAACAAGTTGTGCAACATAGCAGGTCTTATCTGCGTGTGCTTAATCACACTGTGTGGTTTCATTTTTTTTCCTGGTTATTTTTAGGTGGGCCTGTTATTTTCCGTATCCTCAGGCACTCGCCGACTCGCAGGGCTCTCATCGTTGGTTGTGGGCTCCAGATGTTTCAGCAGTTGTCTGGGATAAACACCGTCATGTAGGCCGACTTTTTGTTTTGTTCATTTTTTCAGACCCCATGGCAATGCTACCCATCGCTGTAAAACCTCAAGCGCTACATCAGAGCCTGTGTGTTTTCTGTAAATTTGTGCTGTCCCGTGCTTTATCCTAGGTACTACAGTGCAACCATTCTGCAGATGGCTGGGGTGCGTGATGATAAACAGGCAATATGGTTAGCTGCAGCAACTTCAGCTACCAACTTTGTGTTTACCTTGTTGGGAGTCTGGCTCGTTGAGAAAGTGGGTCGCAGGAAGCTGACCCTGGGCAGTCTTTTAGGTGTGTAATTACTTGATTGATAGATGCATTTTATTTTATTTTTTAACATTTGAGGAGTGGGGTTGTGTTAAGTTAATTTAACACAATTTGTCACAAATCCACAATAAAACTATAAAAATGGGTTCTTACTGTAACTGAGCTCATAAGCTCATCAGAAAAGCGTTTACAGTGGGCAGGACTGGGGTCACTTTTTTGCAACCAGACTGGCTTTAAAAGCAAAACCAATGTGTTTTTTTTTTTTTTCTGGTAATAGTATCATATTTAGTCAATGATATTATTCAGGTCTATGAAAATGAACCGTTTGTCTATGCAGGCACCCCTGCAGGATGATATTTTGTCTTTCTCAGCATGTTTGTCTCATTATGCTTGCTCTCCCATGCAGGCACCGTTCTGAGTCTGGCTCTGTTGGCACTTGGGTTTTTGCTATCTGCCCAGAACTCTCCTCCTATAACCTTTCACCCATTAGACCCTCAAAACTCAACCTGCAGGACATATGGGTAAAAAAAAAAAAAAATTATCACACTCTACTAATTTTTATTTGTTTTTGTATTGCAACATAGCATGTGGGCAGTATAACTTCCTGTTGTCGTTCACCATTTGGTTGCATTGTGACAGTTTTGTGGCTCAGTGGTGATGCCTATCTTTGTCACATAAGTGAAGAAATGTGACAGAAATGTGAGTGCGTGTATGCATCTCTGTGGATTTTTGCCACCTCACCCTTGCTGCTGCCTCCAACAATAGCTGTATTTGCTTATTGTTTAAAGGCCTAATGTCTGCTGCTCAGTAGATTTGTTGGTGTCTTATGTCAGAGCTTTTGCATTGATCTACATCCTGCAGGTCTTGTGAAGGCTGCATGTTGGATCCGGATTGTGGATTTTGTTTCCTTGAAAATGGCACCAACGTGTACGACTCTTCCTGTGTCCCTGTCAATCAGTCATCCACGGATCATGCAGCCTGGGGAAGGTCAGATGTTTGTTTGTTTTTTCCATTGAAGGTTTGGGGGAAAAAAAGTGAAGATGTATGCATGAAAACATTTAAACGTCCTGAAAGATGTTCCAGTGATTTCTTTCTTGGACAGTTAAGTGGATGGATGGAAATATGGATTATATCAAAAGTACATAAAGAAATGGTGAAATAATAGTGCTAACAGACTATTTTTGGGGGGGACTGCATGATATAATCTCAGCTTAATTCATCACTAATACAATAATTTAAGGTAAAAAACCAAAACAACAAAACACAGGGATGTCTTGCAATGCCATCAACAGACATTTGAATAGTTATGAAATCTTCTTTTACATATAATGTTAACAAAATACTAAACAGACGCAGATAAAACTGTGCATTATTAACTTGAATGATCCTCTTTGTTGTAAGACAATGGTTAGAAAGAACAAAAGGGTGGTGTTTTATAGCCTCCTGTGTGTGTGTCACATTAACAGGATCCAATGTTGTGTCATAGGTGTGGTGTGTGTGTCGTGTTGGATATCTGAGAGTGTGAGAGCACTTCTCTTCCTGACTTTCAGTTAATGTGTCTCTGAGGATTATTTGAAGAGCCAGTTTTAAATACTACTAAAAGTAGTACTTAAAGTATTGAAGTACAACTGTGTATGACTTGCACTGTAATAGATGGTTTTGCACGTCAAATGCTAATGAAACATTTGATAAGATATTATGTTTAATTAAATAAAATCTAAATGTAATACAGTAATGTAGCTTACAATATAGGTTCTATTTTTTTTATTTTTTATTATTACTTATTTATTTTTAATCCAGGTGTTCCAATGGAACAGAAGCAAGCGACAATCCAATTTGGGCCTACAACTACTGTCCTTCATCTTACTCCTGGATTGTTCTTTTTGGCCTCATCCTCTACCTCGCATTCTTTGCGCCAGGTTTTAATTATTTTTTTTTCCTTTGTTTGTTTGTTTGTTTGTTTGTTTTTTTCTTCTAAAATTTCTGTTTATTTTTGTTATTTTTATTCATTATTTCTCAGTTCATAGCTGTCTCCATGTTATTGAGACAACACATGATTTCATTTAAAAATTGCCTTAAAAATTCCTTCCTTATAAAAGGCACTTCCACCTTAGCATCACTTCTCTCACACACAGGATCTAGGTCCATCTTTTATACTAAATCAGGTCTATTCAAACATTTGCAAATTTGAAAATAAAATCATCACTTTTTTTTTATATGTTGCAATGAGACACTAAGAAACGAGTTATGGAAATGGAAAACATTTTCAAGATGTAAGAAAATGCTTCTCTGTACTCGACCTCTTTGAAAGTTATTAGTGTTATCCTAATCATGAAGGCTAACCAAGAGCTAATGTGTTGACACATGTCTCGTGTGATAAAATAATGCATACAATACATGTTATAGGTATGGGCCCCATGCCTTGGACAGTGAACTCTGAGATCTACCCACTCTGGGCGCGCAGTACTGGCAACGCCTGTTCAGCTGGGGTGAACTGGATCTTCAATGTCTTGGTGTCACTGACTTTTCTCCATGTTGCAGAGTTTCTTACTTATTATGGTAAGATTGCATTAGGGTAGCAGCTAAAGTGTTTTAGGGGAAAAAATAATTGGAAAAGCTAAAAGTATAACAGAAAGAAATGCACACACACTTGGAATAGCTAGCTAAAAGTAATGAGACAGAAATTTCTGGTTGAGTTGTGGTTAATTGGGTTAAATAAACTGCTTAAAAAAGTTAAAGGAACACTTTGAAAACACAAAAGATATTCAAGGGGAAACAATGATATGGACTGGGTAATGTGTTTGGAACATAAACATCCCACATCGTTTGATGGAAATGAAAATTATTCAAAGACGCCCCCTGAAAAAAATGCCTGAGAACGTTGGGGCGTGCACACATCTGGACATTGATCAGGACATCACTGAGCTCCTGGACAGTCTGAGGTGCAGCCCAACAATGTTAGCTGGACCAAAACATAACATCCCAGAGATTTCACGAACACCAAAGCAGCTGAAACTGATGAGACACCCCCCCTGTTAGTTTTCCTGACCACATCATTATCCCACAAGCTTGACTTGATGCTGTACCCTGGTTTTAAAAGTGTTTAAGTTTTCAGTGTACATAGGTTTTTAAGGTTATTTAGAGGAATTGCATTTGTTTATACATTTTTTTCTATGTAAATATTTGCATAAATAATCCACAAGTAACTTTATCGATTTTAATTCACAGCCAAGAACTTCATAGTTTCGAGCCTAATTCCACAAATCCCTGTATTCCAGGTGCGTTCTTCATGTATACAGGCCTGGCGGTGCTGGGTCTCGTCTTTGTACTGGGCTGCCTCCCAGAGACAAAGGGCCTACAGCTGGAAGAGATCGAGAACCTGTTTGCAGGTCAGCTCTGCTCCTGTGGAGATCCTTCACCCAACAACAATCGTCATGTCCAATACATCCGGGTAAAAGGCAGCAACTACCTCCCGTCTGACAATGACGCTTCAGATGTAGAGTAGACTGGGATGAGTTGGCTTTCCACTCTGTCCTTTGGTTTCCCTGGGATGGCTGCTCTTGCAGGGAGGAAAAGGTATTCACGGTTCCCTCTGGTCGCTGTGATCGAACGGGACCAAACGCAGGATAGAGCTCCCAAGGGGTTGACTGTAACTGGTGCTTTCTTTCATTTAAGCAAGGTTTTCAAATTTCTTTTTATTTTTTACGTCTGCCTTTTTCTCACCTGGGAATCGGGTTGCTTTGTATTTCTTACTTTTGAACATCCTTCTTATTTCTCATCGTCATTTATGCAATAATAGAAAGGGAATAGTGAGCAGTATTACTGTGGGCACAGTTAAACTGTGATAGTGTTTTTGGGATCATAAAATCCTTGTTTTACAAATTGATTGATGAAAATGAGCGAAATATTTCCATTTTCTTGGAAAGAAACCTAGAAACAAGCCTTTTGTTGTCATGTTTGTTTTAACCACACTGTTGGTTGCTGACTCATCGTTTACCTTCACATATTTATGTCCATTAAGTTGCATGATTTCTGTCTGACAATCCATCTTTTATGAGCTACAAAAAAGACATCATACAGGCAAGAATGTGATTGTTGCGAAATCACAATGTTTGAGAATCTGGAGATCTGTGAACCTGCTTTCACTGATTTCTGCCATTTTTGGACTTTTGCACATCTTTTTGAAATCATTAACGTGGGTTTATTCCTCGATCAACGCTGGTGTCAAACATACTAATCAAAGTGGGCGAGTTTGCACCTTAAAGCCAAAAAGGTGTCTTTTGATTTCTTGTTGTTGTTGTTTTTTTAAATAAAGTATGTTTTCTATGTACCAAATTGCTATAGCGAGTTGTTGTTTTTTTAGCATGATTTGGAATTCAGCCAAGCAAATTATGGAGCCGTGGAGTCAGACAATGCCATAGCCTATATAACTGTAAGTAATGCATCGAGGTATTAAAGTGCTACAAACTTTGATGTTATGTTACAGTACAAAGAAAAATGTCTTTTTGACATTCAAAATGTTCAATGTCATATGTTTGTTGTTGCAGCTCAGATAATGGTGATCAAGAACAACCTCCCACAGAGAGCTTTTGCACAGAATGTCCTTTTTGCACTGCGATACTTTGATAAGTACTTGTTTGCTTTATTGGTGCTGGCATCTACAAATATTGATTTCTTGTTAAATAAAAAAAATTTTGTACGTCAAGGACATAAAGCTACATGATCTGTAGTTACAGATCCATTATGCTTTTTTTTTTTTTTCTTTCAAAAATGGATGGATTTCCCTTCTGTGATGAATAGACTCATGACACTACCACCTTTGTATGAGAGAGTTTTCCCTCAGATGAACAGAGCTGATTGTCTTGACAGTTTCAAGGGGAAAGCATTTCAGGTTAAAAGGCCAGAAATCTATTTAAGACATTATCAGCATTTTGTATATGAAAAGGTGACTGTTTGCAAAGTTACAATATATGTGTGTGTGTGCTTTTCTTTTTACCAATGTCATATTTGAGTAATAAACATACATGTCATAGCAGCCTGATGTGAAGTCAGTCAGTTTTTGTTTGAAAAGGTCATTTGAATGTTGCTCAAATGTAAGTGAAGATGGTGAAATGACAACTGGCACTAGGGTTTAAAGCTTCTGGCTCCAATTAAGTTTTTGGCATTAATTGAGCGATCGCAAGTTCTGTATAAAATATCAGACGCTGACACAAAGAACACATTTCTAACAGTCAAATAATTTTGTCATGCTGTCTTAAAGTGCTCACAACAATGAAACAAAAAAAAAAAAACGAGCCTTTACTTCCCAAGGAGCCTGAGGAAGAACATCTCCCAGAGACTGTTGGTGTCCTTCTGCTGCTCCATGGAGCATTTTAATATGTTACTTCTGGGTGTGGTTTTCCTGTTGTGCAGTGGCACAGAACAAAGAATTTCAGAGGGTGGCCCAGAAAAACATGGGATGCCCCCTCCCTACTCTAGAGGACCTACATAGTTAAAGCTAATAACATAAAAGATCTTTCTGACGCCCACATAAATGTGTTCTGTGCAATATGGGAGAATGGGGGAAACGCTGCTTTGGTCTTTTGTATGTGTTTCTTGTACAGTTTAATAAAGTTTATAGTTTCTGTTACTGTTGTGAGTGATCTTTTGCACTGTTCAGATTCCATTTGACATTAGTGTACATGTTGCATCCCAGTGAGCTAAACCGGCACCTACAATCAGTTTTAAAGTGTGGGTGCACCCCTGCTTTAAATCTTAGGCCACTTTAGTATTGAGATAGGAGAATCACATATGATTTTTAACATAATTACAGTGGTTGATGTCCATTGATGTTGACTACTTACTTTCTTATTCATCACTTAAAACATTACCCTCATGAACTGGACGTCAAAGAACAGTTTACATGTATGTATTAATCAATATAGAAATTTACTTCTATATCCCATCAGTCTGAATAGAATGTCAGCATCCTCAGAAAACCAACTGTGCATTACTGTGCATTGTGCATTTGTATTTGCACTCTAACCTTTGGTTACCCACCTCATTTTTTTTCTCCTGCTTTTCCTGCCTTAGACATTGTCATACTATATGCCACATATAATGTAATAACTGAAGTAACACAAACAGATAAACCCTGAACAAGAGGAGCCAATAGAGAATTTATAGAGCTGATCTTGGAACAGCAAAACGTGTTTGGCACAACGGCGCATTCAGATCATAATTCTGATTGCAAAAGCCGCCGGACATAACAGGATTAAATAAATAATAATAATAAAACAAAGGGAGAAATAAAATTACAGTATAATACTTTTACAGGTGTTTGTGGGAATGTGGCATTATTTTAGGTTGAGTGTTTGTAAAAAAAAATTAAAAATAAAAATCTGACACTGTAGAAAAAATACAAATGCATGAAAAAAAGACTTGCATACGATCTAAAATCTAACAACGCAGCCTCATGATATTCTGAGCTGGTCTTAAGGTTTGCTGAGTCACAGTTTTGCCTCTGTAGATGTCAGGTTATGTTTATATTAGAGAAGGGGCGCAAATTACACAGCAGTCCAGTTATTTCTGTGCAGTCACAGGATTTAATTTCCACTGTACCGGACAAGATATCTTCCACTCTTTCTAAAAAAAATAAATGCAGTGTTGGCCCCTAGTTCCTTCATGTGACACTGTGATTATCCAATCCACAAGATGGCAGTAAAAAACAACTAAAGACAATAAATACGCACGATGAACGTCAGAAGGGAGTAGAAAAAAACCCAAAACAGTTATATGTAACCTTAAAATCTAGATTATTTGCCAGTGCAATTTTAGGGACTTTTTAAAAATTAATTTATTGCTACTGGGAACATTGGATTCACATATTTGTTATATGTTAACGAACCAATACACAGTATAATAAATTATAAACAATAGAATATTGTCAGTTATTTATTTGGTAATTTAAATGATGTTGTAAATGACTTAAAACAAATATTACAGGTTACATTTAACAATGAAAAGATTATTAGCGTAATTGATATGGTGTTAAATTCAATTCAAAATATGTACTGATGTCATTATGGATTTCTCATAGAGAATCGTGTTTGCCCATCTTTTATGGTCGCATAAAAGTCTAACCATCTACCTGCTAATCCATCGAAACTTTCGTTTGTGTAAAAGAAGCTTGTCGTGGTGGTCCAAGGTTACTGGTATCACAAGGCGGCTGATGCTGTAGAGCGGTTCATGGTGTTGTGACTTCTCTAAGTCGCCCAGAAAAAAATGTTTTAAAATTAAATTAATATTGTTCCAACATTTTCTATCATTAAACGATGATAACTGTCTGGAAAATGTACATTTTGGGCTGCAGATTCTTTCTGGACTATGTCACGAGCGCCTTATATTAATGTGGAAATGCAGATGGAGGTAGTTCTCCATTATAGTGGGGGAAAAAAATAATACAGTGATTTATTTCTCTCTCCTACTATCGCCTCACTCCCCGGAGAGGGCGTGGCTTGCTGACGCATTGCGGATCCCTCCCAGTGTCTGAACGGAGCGGAGTGAGGAACGGCGAGGCACGGGGGGCGCGTGCACATATGCGAGTGCGTTTTGAACCAATGAACGCGTACGCGCGCGCCATTGGCTCACCAGCAGCCGGAGCTGCAGTGTGCAGACGGGCTCAAGTCGGAGCATCCGGGCTCAGCTGCGCAGAGATGCAGCTTACGTAGACGCAACATGCGGGTACACCGCCGCGGCTCTTCCCTGATATAATGGTTAAAACATCGTTAAGATAGGTTGTTGCCGGTTTTATTAATTTTTTTTTAATGGCGGCGCTGAAGTCGAGGTGATCCGCTTGTCCGCCGGAGTATAGTGAGCACTCCTTTTTTTGCCGGGGCTAGCAGCCAACGCAGATAAATCCGCTCTATTATTATTATTATTATTTTTTCTTCTACCTGCTATTGCATAAGGAATCATGACAACGGGGCAGGATGAAAGCTCAGTCCGTGTGGCATTGAGGTAAGGCGCTAAAGACTATTGAAATGTTTCCATTAACTCCTAAATGCGTAGCAAAATTAATTGCCCGGTGCCACCTGTCAGTCAGTGCCGCGGGCCTAGCAAACACCTGCAGGTCGTCAGCATCGCTGACGCTGCTGTTACCGGCTTTCAGGACATATTTGCAGCGCAATTGCTTCTCATGTCAGTTCGAATAAGCAGGTTTTGTGTTGGGGGCTTTAACACAAACATAAAGCATCACGACCATTGCACAGGTACGCGCACACAGTCACGGGCCATCCTCTGTAGCATGCTTGCTGGGAGGAGTGACGATGTCTTTTTGCAGCGGCTCTCTCTATTACAGAAAAGGAGACAGATGGAGAAGGTGGGAGAGAGCCAGTCGGCCTGTGTTTGTCCAACGGTCTGGCCTCTCATCAAAGCCTCCTGCAGAGACAGTGGATCGATGAAAGAAGAGCTTCACTGACAGTCAGGTTTCAAGGAAAAGGGCAGTGGGCCTGTAATGCTGTCAAGTCTGCTCTTTGTTTGTAGACATTCAGTGGACAGCTCAGTCACGGCTCTCAGTGATTCAGTACTGTTCCAATCAATTCAGCAAACGGTCAGGCTGCTTCACCTCCAATTTCATGCACTTGATGTGGGCGGCTGTATTCATGCTGAAGAAGGCTGCTCACACCCAGATGGTGAAGTGGCACTGACAGTGACATAATGGGGAAACCAATCTCTTTCTCCTCCAGTCTGTCTGTATCCATAGTAATTATTAAAATGACTCATAGCGGCAGTATAGTTACTCATATCTGGGGTTTTTTTCCTTCTTTTTTTGTTTCATCATCTCCAGCTGCTTGCCTATGTTTCTTGTTCAGCCTTAAAGACACACAAGTGCCTCGTCATTGTTTGTGATGATTATGTTTGTGCAGAGCTTCCTGATGCCATTCCCCAGTATCCCATTTGTGAGGGGAATAATTTATTTTATGCTGTTGCCACTCCATGTGAAACAGGGGTTGAATTGGTCTCATGTGTTGGTTTTGAACACAGTTTTTATTGTAGGACATTTTCCAACAGAAACTAGTGATTCTGGAGATGTGTTGTGCTGCCTGTTATTTGTTGTCAAATAACTCCCTGAAAAATTTGCCTTTGCAAAGATAGACATTTAGTGGTGTTAATGCAAGGATGAAAGCAAAACAGACAACTGCCTGAACCTGCCCAGTTAATTACCAAACAGTTCCCAGAACAAGCAGCATGTCGCCATCCCATTCTAAGTGGATCGAGTGCCACTTCTCCCCTGTGGAGCCGGTAATGCGGTCCGTTGTCTCTCCCCACCTGGAGTCTGCTCTGCTGGGGCCTCCCTGTTTGTCCCTCTGGGGCTGCACAGTTGGTTGCACTAAGTAATATAACTGCCCTGAGCTGCCTTACTGTAAAGGTTTGCGGTTTGTCTCAGTTCTGTGGTGTGATTTGTAGTGTCGTTTTGCTGCAGGCATTTTTGGGGTTTGTTAAGAGTTTTAGAAATGTTTTGGTTAACTTTGATGCGTTTTACAGAGCTGTAAGGTTAGGAATGGAGCAGCTCCTACAATGCTACCAATGCTACCACGTTGTGAGACTATGATGCATAATCCAAACAGTCCTAAAGAAATAAAAAATCAGGAAATAATGCATCTAGGAATAAACTAATTGTGGTGTTTTGAGTTTTGTTTCCTCTGTAAGTTGGTTAACTTCTGTTCATTCTACACTTATTCAGTTACCACCACCACCACAAATCATGAAGTAGCGACTCTGGTGAGTCAAATTGTTATCCTAGCCGTAATCTAATTTGATGATGACAATAAATTGCCCCATTAGATGAAATGGAGGTGGTGTACATAGAATAGAAAACCCTGTCAGTGTACGCATGAAGTCAACATATCTGATTACAAATGATCACCTGTCTAATGTAGTAATTGTAATTGAGTCACACCTCATACATGAGTGAAAGATAGCAGAATTTAGATGATATGCCAGTTTCATGTGAAAGGTATAGCACATGCCTGTCCAAATTGGATGTAAGTGTATTTTTAAAATATTTGCATTCTCAAAGAGAGTCGCTATATGAGCATGCAAATTGCAGTGAAAGTGTAGACAACCATTCACTCAGGAAGAGGTGAATGTTTTGTGTTGTGGTTCCACCAACTAAAATTATGGCTCTGATCTTTGTAAACTGTACTTCAATTTGTATGACTGGTTATTTGGTAAATGTACCCTGAAAAGCATAGTTGAGCTTTCTCATAATGATGCCTCTAAAAATCTAATGCACACAGTTTTACTAAAGATCAGTTATCATCTGTAATGGGTTTTCTAGTGACAATTTTTAGGTGAAATTTGTCGAGTATCAACTTTGCATGTGCATAGACACTTTAAATTGGGTATGACAGTTTTGTTTTTGTTTTATCTCTCAGCTCAACCCAACAAGCCTATGGCTATTTGGTTAGGTGTGTGTCAACAAAAACGCATCATATGTAGATATAATGGAAAAATAGCTGAGCTCATCTCGCAGACCAACAGTTTTCATTATGCTGTTTCATGCAGGGTTGGTTTTAAAGACTAAAAGGACTTCTTAAGGTGATTTAACAATTTAAGGCCAAAACTTTGTTTAATTAAAAAAAAAAAAAAAAAAAAGGTATCTTGGAT
>VURO01015920.1:7082-32393 GCA_015108175.1 Pelvicachromis taeniatus
CCCCCCCCCCCCCCCCCCCCCCCCCAAAAAAAAAAAAATGATTAACAATTAAAAAAAAAAAAAAAAATCTATTCATTCATAGTAGTTTCACTTCGTGCTCTTCACCTGGCTGTCCTTGCCCCTGCAGCCGTGGCTACAGTTTGACACTGTGCACTGGAACAGCGCCCTCTACTGAAAAAGCCCTGCCTTATTTTTAGCTATTTAAAAAGGGCCTGATTAGACTTATGTTTTAACTAAAGTCAGCTAACAATAAACACCACCAAACCCCAGGTAACTTCGATGTGCTGGTTTACTATCGTGATGGTAACGGGAGCTGAAATATTAAAATTTCCTGGTTTACTTTAAAAGGAGCCGACGAGGAAGCTGAAAGCTAAGTTGGGTTTCATTTTAGAAAAAAGCAGTGCCTCTGGTTTAGCAACAGGTTTTTACCAGTTTTTGCATATGCAAATGTATTCTCCACGCACGCTCCTGCCAGAGCTCTGCTGGGTATCACAATCTCAGGACTTGGGAGACAGTTTCAGCACCCGTCACTCTATCCTGTACGGGGAGGTCAGGTGGACGCCACCGTGAGAGAAAAAAACAAAACAACTCCAGTGTCTCTTGCTTACAAAACCATTCCGAATAAACTACGATGCCATTTAACAAGTGAAGCCCTGCCTTTGATATCACATTCATGACTACAGAACAGGACTATGGACCTCATAGTTGGAAAAGACTCCAGAAGGTTATCGACAAATATGTCACCTCGTGCTCGGTGACGGTTTATATAATGAAAAGTTTTTCTTTTTCGCAATTGGTTATGTTAATATATCTTTATATAAACAGAGTATGTGAATAAGTACATTTGTATAAGTGTGGCTCCCCTCGTCTGTGTGTTAAAGTATGTCTAAGTAAGAGTTACCCCTGAGGACTCCATCAGAGTCTGTGTGTGATTGTTTGGTAAAAAACACTCTTGAACAAGACGCGGTGTGGGTCCTTGGTCTGGGGTCCTTTCTATGCGGCGCTTGTGTGTTTTTCTTCCCAAAACATGCATATTTGGTTACCTGGACACTCTAAACTGCTCATAGGTGTGAATGTGTTACCCCCTACGACAACCTGTCCCACATGTACCCCACTTCTCTGCCTTTGACATCAGGGACCGCCTCCAAGCCAAACATGTGAAGCTACCTGCTGTGACGGCCCCTCCAGAATGACTAATTAACCTAACGCGCATGTCTTCAGGAGCTGAGCTCTTGGAAGAAAACTCCACACAGCCGGACTTCAAAACCAGCACCTTCCCCTACTGTGAGGTGACAGTGATACCGCTGCAGGAACCAATTACCCAGTTAAAGGGCGCAAGGGAACTGGAGCCTATTCCAGCTATCATAGGGGAGGAGGCAGCTACACCCTCGACATCACCCCATCATAGGAGTTAAAGCTTAATTTATGACAAAGCTTACACCAAATCATCCACCCTCCACCACCGTGCCGACAGCTGCTATGGGGTGTTTGTGCTCATATGCTGTGATTGCCTTGTTTGTAACATGGTGTGGTGCATTATGGCTGAACACCACAGGACTTTGTTCCGGTAGTGTTTGCAAGGATAAACCATGATGTCATGTCCTTTTTAGACAACAGACTTTCTCTTGGCACCCTTTCCAAACAAGCCATACTTGTTTGGTGTTTTTCTAATGTCATGAACTTTCCATGTTTTCATGCTAGCCGAGACCTGTAGAGTCTGAGATGTAGCGCTTGGGTTTTTTCCACTTTTGAAAAGCATCAATACATCATGAAGTAGTGACACTTTTAAGTGTGGTGAATAACACATATCTCAGTATTTAGCCGTGGCACGAAGCAAAACACCAGATTAATGTGCAGATGTGTCATGCCATGCCTTCATGCAGGCTGAAACTGGACAGCACGCAGGCTTGATTGATCTATCAGCAGTATTGATCTGATCTTGAGTGTCTGACGCCGTGACAGCCCTCCTGCATGCATCCAGGTGAGCTGAGTCACTTCACAGCCTGAAAGTGGGTCAAATGTCATCTCTGAGCTGCAGAAACACACACTGGGTGTTTGACTAACGTCATACCCTTGCTGTGAGTCTAATACACGTCGCACAGTGGCAAACAAACCCACGCAGCTGTTTACTGTTTACTTTGATCGTGTCCAGTGGGTGTCCGGCGAAGACCAGGCAAACCCCTCCAAAGCCTCCAGCGAAGAAGTTCTTCAGCGGGCTGATCGGCTGCGGCTGCTTGGACATGTTTACAGTCTGCAGGAAGGAAAGTGGAATGAATGAAGCGCAGAGGAAACACAGAGGATCCGGAGTCAGCCGCTAACGCCTCACCTGTGTGGTCTTTCCTCGGGGAGAGAGACGGATATCTGCAAGAGCTGAAGCCGCTCCGGTCTGCTGGACCTTTGACCCACTTTACTCGGACCGATCTGACTGCAACACCGCTGCACTCCAGTGCGCCTCTGTTTGTTGTCCGGCGGAAATGGTTAGCGTTCTTCTTCTTCTTCTTCTCGTTTTGATTAGACTGACAAGTCGACGCACACCGGTACTGCTGCCCTCTTCCGTCCATTATTCAGTTCCATCCAAGCGTGAGAATGGGGAAGAAACAGAGTGTGGTCTGAAACGGAGAAAGTGAGTGTCTGATCTCCTTTGGGGAAAATGCCACATTGATGTGAGAGGTGATAGGAAGGCAACAGTAACTCAAATGACTCTCGTTACAACAAAGAGGTGCAAAAGACCACTTCTCGCTCTCTTTTCTTCCACAGCGTCTTTTGTTCTGTTTTACTTAGTTAACTCACCAAAAACCGGCCTACAATTCCCAAAGACTCACCAAAACTGGACAATAGAAGATTGCAAAAGCGTCTAATGAGTTTAATGAGTTTTGATTTCTGCTGCAACATTCAGATGATTGGGTCAGAATATAATGAAAGCATGACAGCTGTAACAGTGCAGGGGATATTTTCTTTGCACATTTTGCATCCCTTGGTACCAACTGAGCATCTTTTAAACACCACAGCCTGGCTGGGTATTGTTACTGACCATATCCATCCTTCTGTCGCCACAGTGTGCCCATCATCCAGTGGCTGCTTCTAACAGGATCATCATCAAAGCTCAAATCATCTCAAACTGGTTTTGTGAACATGAATATTTCCCTGTACTCAAATGGCCTCCACAGTCGGCAGATGCATCCAACAGAGCACCTCGAGGATGTGGTGGAACGGGAGATTCTCACCATCGATGTGAAGCTGACAAATCTGCAGCAACTTTGCGATGCCGTCATGTCAGTATGGACCAAAATCTCTGAGGAATGTTTCCAACATCTTGTTGAATCTGTGACATGAAGAATAAAAAGCTCTTCTGAAGGCAAAACGGAGTCTAACCTGGTCCCTAATAAAGTGACCGATGAGTTTAGTTGTGCAATATCGTTTAAAATAAATTGAATACAATACATTTGGAATAAATAAAAAAAAGAAAATGATTCTGAACTCCCAATAAAACAAACAAACAGCCAAATCTGACTTTCACATTTGCTGTTTCATGAGTGCAGTGAAGACTGTGAGTGAACATTTTCTGCCCCGCAATCACACTCAAAAATACAGTTCACTGTTAAAATAGAGCTTTATTAGTTATAACACAGCCGCAGCACATTTGCAGACAAAGTGATTTATGGAGATGTTCACCATTCACACGTGCACAAAGGAACGCACATACACCGTAAAGAGACACACACAGTCAATCAGAATGAAACACACACACAGTGATATCACTTCTATATCGTATCAGGAGAAGCCATGCCAGGGATTTAAAATCAGGTAAAAATGATCAACATCATCATACAGTACTGGGAGGAGGGAAAAAAAAAATCAATCAGGGGAAGTTTTTCAACCACAATGAGATCAAATAAATGCCCTGCATTGCAGTTCTTCTGCTTGACTTTAAGTATGAACATGAGAAACTGGAAATCAACAACACTGATAATGTAATAACACTATTGCCACAGCTCACGAGCGAGTTGTCAGAATTTTGCTTTACTGCAGCACAGAAGCTGTAAACGGTCGATGAGGGGTGATGCTTGAGGAGCTTCGCTTTTGCGGGCACAGAGCGAACAGCTGAAAAGTGTGTGGAAAGTACCAGAGTGAGAAGAGAGACTCGATAATATGCAGGTGCAGCAGCAGCTCACTCAGCAAAAAGCTTAGTCAGAAGCAGCGTGCGAGTCAGACTGTGCTTTTCTCGCCGGAGAAGTAAACTTGCTTAAGTTGTTCTACTCGTGTTAAATCAGGATGGAGGATATGAATGAAAGAGGAAGTCAGTTTAAAGAGTGCAGCGATCTGTGGAGAAAATATCGCTCTCAGTAACACACAGTAGTTTGGTCCCACTAAAAGGGAAGCACGTAAAGGTTCAACGCTTTCTCTCCACGCTGAAGCTGTGGCCTCGAATCATCTACCGTAAGCACTGATTTGCCTTCCTGCTACAAATCTGTAAACTGCAGTCAGTTTGGTTAGAATAGAGTTTATCTGTGGTTATTAGTCAGTTAATTTTAACAATACTTTTATGTGCATGCAGTTAGTCCACGTAAGCTTCACAAGGACATTATTGCTAAGGATTCGCTTTGAGAAGAGCTTCAAGGATTGGCCACTTTCTAATTCACCAAATATGGCACAAACCTTTTGTGCATTTGTCAGATTTCTTCCTTAAACACTCACACACACTCATCCCCACTCATTTTTCAAATAACACTCAGCATCCCACGCACACTGCAGCACTGGAGTAAACACTGGCTTCTCTCAGCACGGGCCGGCGCGGGGTATGAGTCGTCTTCAAACGTCCGCTCTTCCTTGTTTAATCTTTACCGTACCTCGCCGCAGTAGCTGGGAGCAGACTACAGTTTGTGATACTGGCACCGGTTAGTCCCGGTTAGATCTGCGGGAACTCCTTGTAGATCTGCTGCACGATCAGCTTATCCATCTGTTTCGCCGTAGCACTCCCTTCACCCTCGCCGGGATCTTCCTCCTCCCTGAGAATCCTCTGCAGCGCCCCCTGTAGATCCGACAGGCGGTGCCGGTGATCGAGGTAGTCCGTCGAGCGCATTATGGAGTGCATGAGGGAGAGGTACTCCATCCGCAGCTTCACAGGGAGGGACAAGCAGAGAAAATGTTCATGTGCCAGGAAAGTACACTTGCAGTGCATCCCTGAAATATAATTTCCCCCTTTTGTTTGACAGTTTTACTTAAACGTTTTGCCTGTAAGACCCTCTGACTGCTTCACAGCAAACATATTTTAGAAAAACACCAGAAACACCCCTCTATCTCTCTTTCCAGAGCCACAGTTGCTCTAAAGCCCGCTTCCTTATAAGCATCTTAATTACATCATGAGCTTTTCAGTGTGTCAGTGTCCCACCTTGTCACCGGGTGAAAGGTCAGATATCTGTCGAACGGCGATGTCGATCATCACCATCATGTCGGTGCGGTAGAAGATGTCGGCTGTCTCTCGGCTGGCGAAAACATCCTGCAGGAACTTGAGCACCGAGTGCGGTGCAGGCGGAGTGTGTTTGAACATGCACACAGGGTCGTCTGGGGGCAGGAAAGGAAATGAAAAATGTAAAAAAAAAAAAAGAAGTATGAAGAATATTTATGAAGGATAAAAGTGAGGACGCTCCCAAAAATAGTTTCTTTTACCGCCTCTGTTCAGGAGCAGCAGCACTTTCTCTGTGAGGATCTTGACGTTTTTCTGCTTCAGTTCATTCATGATCACGTTGTTGCTGGGAACTGGTTGACACAGGCATGCAGCACAAATAACTATTAAACTCTTTTCTATATAAACCCATTTCAAGGTAAAAACGATCCAGAGAACACTGAAATTATGGCCTTGCTCCATTCATTTTAATTACAAATAAAACCAGCTCCTTCGGTTTCCTGCTATGATTTATGAAAAATGCTGATAAAACCGTCTGTGGAGGCTGTTCTCACCTGTGTGGTGCAGGTTGAAGGAAAGCAGAAGGTTCAGAAAGATGTCGGGCAGCTGCTCTGTGGGATCAGACGGATGCCCCTCCTCCACCACACCCAGCAGAAACTGAACAAAGTCGGCATTCAAGTGTTCTGCGAGCAGGGAGAGTCCAGTGTTTTTATTACTGCACACAATAACCTTTAGGCTGAGCTTTTAAATCACACGTGTCAAAGTTCTTGATGTGTTTAGCCTCTCATAATGTGCTGGAAATGGTGACAAAAGCACAGCCAGGAAGCTGAACTCAAAGCACTGCCCTGTTTCAACACAGCAGATTGATCCAATGATCAGAGAGCGGACATACCGTAGTGATGATATGGAACCTGCTCTCCCATTGAGAAAATCATAGTTAGTAGCAAAGCTGTGTAGCACATCTTCTGGTGTTCTGAAGGAAAAACATTTTAAACACAAACATGAGTGACTCAGACTAACATGGCTAACTTTAACTGAGCTACAGAACAAGAGAAACTGGAATGAGTGGCATTTTCACCTTGTGTGTCAGTCTGAAGGTCTCTTGCCAGCTCCATGGGGAGGATGGAGTTGAGAAGGGCGGAGATGAGAGCAGCATCCAGGCTGCACATCGCCCCGAAAACTTTGAGCAGCAACAGCCGCAACGACACACGGTGCTCCTGCACAAATGCGACACGGAGACTCTGATGCTTCATACTCAGATATATAACTACACAAACACGAACGTCATGGTGATTTTGGGCTTTTAATGGTTTCTTTGAACTGTTTGTCTGGAGTCAAATGATTGTACAGCACAGAGCAGACACTTTTGGAAGCCATCAAAAAGCTTCTGGCACAATTCTGGGCTCTTCTTCTTGGAAGAATTGATAGAGTTCATTTAAATTGGTTGATTTTGGATCAGAGAAAATACAAAACAAAAAAATCCAAACTTGTGGAAACCGGTTCTTGTTTTTTAAAGCCATTAAAGATGCGTGCTGTACAATCATTCCATCCTGGTGAAAGAAGCGTTCAAATAAATCACTAAAAGCCCCAAATTACGGTGACATTCGATGTAAACTTCTGACCACAACTGTATTAGGAACCAAAAATGTGAAACAGTTCTTTCTGTGGTTTCACGACATTTTCCCACTGATGCTTTATTTTTATTTGAGTCAAAAATGAAATCCTTTGTTGTGTTCACATCACATCTCACCATCTGATAATAGGAAACTAGGGACAGCACGTTCTCAAAGTCGTTGGCCTTGCACATCCTCTTACACACCTCTGGATCTGCATCAGTCTGAGGACACAAAGCAAAGGCAGTCACATTACATAACAATGAAATTTCATAATCCCCAAACAATCAGACTCCCACACATCACAGGAGCGCCACTAACAGCTCATCTGGGCATCCCACTGTGGATCAGCACAAACTGCCAACAAAGCTCATTCAGCAGCCTGAAGCGGTTCCAGATTCAGTCTTTAAGTGTGTCGCTGGAATTGGGAATCGTCTGAGCCGCTCTGATCCTATCAGACGCGTCTGGTATTTACTACACAACATCTGGACACATCCTGGGTTTGCATCACAGGCTTATCACAGAGGAAATGTTCACATCACGATTATAACAACAGATCAGTCCCGTCTACGAGGTATGTAAAAACATGTTGCGGAAAAACTTCCCTCTTGCTCTTCTTCTTCTTGCTTGTTACCATTTTATAAATGAATCCCGTTGGAGTATTTAGGAGAAACGCATACCAGTATCTTCAGCAGCTCCTCGAGGTAGCAGGCGATGAGAGCGTGATCTTCATGAAGCGCCCAGCTACGCTGCTGGGAGTCGTCCCGGTGACGGGCGAGGTCGCTGAAGATCACCTCCAGCCGCTGTTCATCGTGACACACCTGGCCCTGCGGCAGCGCTGCGCTCAGGTCCTACAGGGACGAATAAGAAACGTCAGCACGCACCTGTGTTTGTTTAGCCCATTACAGTGAAAAGTGTACACACAGGCTCATAACAACACTTTTGTTTTCTGTTTAGTAGACGTCTGGAGTTGCATTTCAGGTCACCGCGCTTTCGCTCTCATGTTTTTTCTGTTCTTGTCTCCATAAAGAGAGAAACATTTTCTAATCGTTTCACTGCATCTTTGCAAACCTTGCAGAGAAACCTTCTTCTTCCCTTTGATCAGAGACACACGGGCAAAGAATTTACTGGAGCTTTTTGAGTACAAAAAAGCCAAATAAAAACTATTCCCCCAAACAATCACTATTACATATCTCCAGACAATTATTAGTTATTTCATCCTTAAATATGAAAACATTTATTACAGCAGCTTTAAAGGAGAAGAACAGAGTTTTGTTTTTTATAGTGTTTAAGCACAGGAGGCTGAGCTGGAGGTGGCAGAGTTGGGAGATTTTCATTGGAAGTAAGCGGGATTAGAAACGAGTCCATCGGAGGGACAGCTCAGGTCGAGCGGTTTGGAGACAAGGCTGGGATGGTTTGGGCATGTGCAGGGGAGAGAGAGTGGAAACGTCGGGCAAAGGACACTTAAGAAACGAGGAAGATTCATGGATGTAGTGAAGGAGGATGTGCAGAGGGTTGGTGTGACAGGAGGATGATGGGAAGGTAGATCACCTGCTGTGGTGACCCCTAAAGGAAGAAGCCGATGATGATGAAGATGATCTTGGATGTGTGCAGGCAGCACAGCTGGGCACATTAACGGTTGTTTTCCAGACCTTATAAAGAGATTGTCCTCTGCAGTTCATTAAGAAAGCATTAAAGCCAACATGAACTGATGAGCCACAAAATTAAACTGGTATTTATCTGGATTTTACCAGCACTGACCCCAACCCCCTGTGGTAATGGTACTCCCAGCCTTCAGCGTGAGTCTTGGTCCAGGAAGCAGGTTTTGTGAAAACTCTGTGTTTGTTTCTTTTTGATCCAGCACGAGGCTTAACTCTGAGTTAATTCTGAATCTAACCAGTTTTCTGGCAGGTTTCGGTCTGCTCACTCCCCTCCCCTCCCCTCCCCTCCCCTGCTGAACCTGAAACATCTGTCTGACATTCAGTTTCATGTCCTCACTCACACGGTCCACATCAAAGCTCATATCACAGCTCACAGATGGCATCTTGTTACAGATTATATAAATATTTGAGTCAACATGGTGCACTGATGCGCAGAGAAATGTGGTTTAAAGTGATTCTTTGAATCCAGGCTGCAGACGGTCTGAACCTTTGTGGCAGCAACAAAACAGATGACATGCTGGAAGAATAGATATTAAACGCTGTTGATTACAATAAAAGTCTAACAATATTTACTTGAAACCCTGAGATCCTTTCCACTGCAAATCACCAAAGTCAGTCTTACTGAGTCCAACTGATATCAAAGGTACATAAGCTGTGTCTCAGCTGCCATGTCTCCATGATTCACAGCTGAATAATGTCATCTGACGCTTTAATACTTCTATCGAGAACATTTAAGCTGAATCATTTCTCTGCTCCTGCTCTTTCTTCATCACGGTTCACATCGGCACAAATTAAAATTCCACTGGATGCTCTTCATCTACCTGTTGCCACGGTGAATCCTGCACATGCTTAACTTGGGCTGAACATAGTTGACGGATGAGCTTTTCTGGAACTGACAACTCAAGTTTCCCATCTCAGATTTAAAAGTTTGATTCAGAGTTTGTTAAACCTGCTTTCTGGAATTCCCGATCAGGATCACAATCAAAGCGATGCAGTAGAACAAACCAGACCCATGGAGGCTCCACCCCCTCGAACTCAGCTGATCTGCTGCCAAACACCACAGGGCAGCACCGTACTCACGCCCTGAGGGTTCGGAGTTGCTACAGCAACACAAGGCAGGCTGTTTAACACTGTGGCTGACTCTCATTTTGTTTTGTTTGAACTTCTTCTTTCTTTTTCCAGCTCCCTCTTAGCTCTAAGTTGAGTGTTTTACATATGAAAACAACCTGAAGAGCCCGCAGTCTATTCAAGCTCTTCGACAGGATGTGTGCGCACATGTCAGCGTGTAAACACAGGATGGAGCCACAAGCTGGCAGCTACTGGGATTTGGGGTCACATTACCCACTCCACCACAATCTCCACCTGACAGCAGTGGAAACAGAAAAGCGTGACGTGACACCTGCATCTAAAGATGAGTGAGTGATACTGTGTGAACTGCCCTCACTGCTAAATGCAGCGGGAGCTGAAACTCTAACCGACTCCGGCGTTCTGCTCTTAAACTGGCCAGGCGCCATCGCGCTGGAGCCACGCCATGCGATGAAAACAAATCTGACCTTGCTCGACACCAGCGAGAGGAGGACTTGCTCCAAAGCGGAGGAGGCCTGCGGTAAAGCGGTCTGCAGATGACCGACCACCACGCCGACGGCGACCCGCGACAGCTCGTAGCTCAAGTCCGTGTTCTTCCGCACCAGCTCGATCAGTTCAGCTCCAACGGTCATGGGAACGGTCTCAGAGGTCGGGGAGCTGCCAGGAAGGTTTTCAGCAACAGACGGGGGGGCAACGGGCCACTCAGGCTCCCGCTGGTCTTCCTCAGCAGCAGGAGCAGCAGGAGCAGTAGGAGCAGCCGGCTGTGGAGAGGTGCTGCGCTGGGAGGGTGGGGTAGGCTGGGGGGGCTGCGGTGCTGGGCTTTTCTTTGCAGGAGCTGGCTGAGGAGGAGAGTCAGAGGGCAGCAGGTCCGGAGGCGGCGCGGGGGGCTTGACACGGGACGGCACGGGAGGAGGAGGGGTGCTGGAAATACTTGGCAGACTGACTTCAGAGGAGATCGGAGAGAGGGAGGAGCCTGTGTCTATGGAGGTGGTGCTGATTGAGAGGGAGGGAGCAGGGGACGCGGGAAGAGAGGACACTCTGGAGGGGACCTCTGGCTCTGCTGAGAGAGAGAGAGGGAGAGAGATCCAGTTACAGAAAGGAGAGCGCAAACAGGAATGACTAAGAATAGAGCCGCAGGAGCACAAACACAGACAGCGTAATCAGTTTTTAGGACGAGTGCAGGACTTAAAGTCACCTGGACGCTGGTGGTTCCTCTGCTTTTCAGGGGGAGGCGGAGTGATCGGAGCAGCGCGCCGGGCCTGAGGCGGCACCTGAAGGAAGGGACAGAGACGAGAAACATTAAGCTCGCGGTCCACCGAGGAGCACAGCTGGCTGATGGGAGACTTCACCTGCACAGCTCAGCATTAACATTGAGCTCAGAGATCTAACCTTTTTAGATTCACTCATTGTTTGGTCAAATAATCTCATCAAACACTGAAAAATATCCACAGAAAAAATGTATTCACGTTCCTTGTTTTGCACACACAGCGGTTTAAAAAACAAACTAAATGACTGCCAGTTATTTTTCTGGCAACTATTTTTCTACATAATTAGATTAAAAGTGTTTGATATGTTTTTTGATATGGTGATAATTTCTCACAGAGGAGAAAGATCCAGGTTCATGTTTGTGCTCATCTTTACTGCCACATGCAGACGTGCCTCACAAAAAAACGTGTTTACAGCAGTTTATCCATAAACAGATGGTGAAGCACTCCACGAGACTTACAAAAAGGAGCGGAACATAATAAAAATAAGTAACTTATTTGGTTTATTGGTATTAACGTGTTGTCTATTATTACAAAATCATCATGCGTCACAGTAATTACCAACTAGTAGCAAAAAAACCCAAAAAAACAGGCTCACAAACAAAGCTCCCACATTTCAGATACCTGGTAAAACCTGAGCAGCACATACATACGAAAAGATTATTTAAAAGTGTTACGTACAATTATAAATTAGACCAAGTGTACTTACAATTATACTAACAAAAATAATAAAAAATAGTTGGGTTAAAAAATATATATATTGTGCAGAAAATCAAGACAGACACTGAAAGTAGGTCACACTGTGGAGGAACCAATGAGTAGCTCAGCCTGTTGTCTGAGCTTCATAAAAACCTATTTACACTCTGGCCAGTATCATCGCCTTCCACAGACAGATCGGTACTGGGATGCACACTACAATGCAAAAAGTCTTGAGGAACACCTCACTTGTTTATGTGCTGCTAAGAAACTGGGGAATAACGTACAGTATGCAAGGCAAAAAACTGTTTGTATAATTGTAATGAGTTTGAAAGTCAATGTTTGGTATCTCCACCTATATAACTGGTAAATGGTAAATAGACTGGTTCTTATTACAGCACGTTTCTACTCTACCTGCTTTATACAACATGCCTCACTGACCTATTCACACCCATTCATACAAGCACTTCTTTCTATGCTTACGTGCTTTCCGTCTAACATTCACACAAATTCATACTCCCATGAAGGCATCACAGAGGAACTTGGGGTTAATATCTTGCCCAAGGATATCTGGCATGCAGACTGAACCAACGACCTTCCTATTAGCAGAATTATTATTATTACTATTTTCTCGACATCCTGAGCTCCTCAGCACATCCTGAACTGTCTTAGTCAAACTTTCTTGTAGTTTCTTTAAGCAGTCCTGCCTTTTATTTCATTCTGTCAAAGTGATCGCACACCACTTCAGTAATGTTGAGTCTGAATTTGGATTCATTGCTCCCTCAGCTGTTGCCGCTGATTTTTGATGGATCGACTGAAGGGCCAGATGCATCGTTCAGGTCCTGTGTCAGGTCTTTGCTGCATTTCTGTTGGCCATGCCTTTTAGATACTGTACATCTGCTGTAGATAGTTTAGTTTAGTTGTTTTTTTTTTACACTTCCTCTTTTATGCTTCACCTGTCCAGTAAGTACACACCAAGCTGAAATATGCTAGCTGTTTGGCTGATAGTGCTTTGGGAATCGCCTTGTTGTCGCGAAAACACTATTTTATGCCTTTCAGACAGTGTTCTTAATTGCGCCTAATTGTTTTTTTTACTATGTTGAAACAATGGTGGTTCCTCTTTTGAGTGAGGGGCCTTTTTTATACTGAAATGATTCACAGGTCAGAGTACAGGTACAAGGACTGGACTGAAAATAAGTGAAAAACAGCCAATGTCCAAGGAAAAACTTTAAAAGACCACTAGAAAGCCTGGAGAACTGTTGCTTAACACCACTTAAAAAACTTTGACTTCTTGAAAGCAAAAAATAAAGAAATGAGGAGTGGCTCAAGACTTTTGCACACTGCTGTATGATACACAAACAATAGTATGAATCTTTTATTCAGTATTTTTCTAATCATTGTTTAAAAATGTGACCTGACAGGCATAGAGCGGCTCTGACTCTGCTGTTTAAATTCCTTTCTCGCAGCACATTCAGCAGAGCAGCATCACAGCTGACCAGACAATAATAATTATATGTATATATCAGATTGATTTCTACACCCTGCACCTCTTGTGTGCACCTAGACTTTTTCATGTTAATAATTCACATTTATATTAACAGATTAATCTGAGCATGAACGTACGAAGTAAAGAAAAACTGCACGAGCTTGTTACCTGATAAAAACCCTGTTGTCCTTGCATACTATCCATGCTTCCTGATAACGGCACGCTTCCCTGTCGTTGACAGTCTCTGCTAAGGCCATTGGGTGGAGGAGGGGTTTGACTGAGCGATATCTCACTGCTGGAAGATGGGAGGCCCTGTTTGTGGCTGGCGGAGGAGGAACTTCGCCGAGCGAGGGTCTCCTTTCTGTGGTGGATGAGCTTTCTGGGACAGAGGAGGGCAGCGATTCAAACACAGGGCACAGAGAAACACTGAGCTGTACCATCTCCATAAAGAGCTTCACTCACTGCAGAACATCCCGCTGCTCCAGATTGTATTTGCCTCCATTCTTTAAGGCCACGTTGTGAACTCCTTCCATCGCTCTGTCGATGGACTGCAGTACTTCATCCTGCTCCGGAGCCTGGCAGAGAGAGACGCAGGGGATAAACTGAATGAAATATTAAGTGGCATACAAAATGATCAAAACGGAGCAAGGCATATGGCTCGGAGGCTGAGCCAAACTGGGATGGTTATCTAACATAAACAGCCTTTTAACCAGAGTCACACATGCTCACTAAGGCTGCAGATTCAGACCAATGCCATTAATTACAGGATCCAGCGCTCCTCTCCTGTGATACACATTTTTTTTAAATAACATGCTCTGACTAGTTCACTGTGGGTCTGGTGACTGCTGAGCTCATCTGGGTGTGACTGCGAGGGAACCAAAGTTATGTGGAGGGAGCAGCTACTTTTGAAAACAATGAGAGAGCAGAAATTCCTCAGAATGAAAAGGATACACAGTCACAGGAGGAGATTAGTTAATCTGAGCAGACACAATGGCTCTGTGTGGTAGAGGTGACGGTGGTGGCCTTGAATCCGCTCTATCTCTCATCCTTACTCAGTATTTCCCCTTGTCATCCTCGTAAATTTCATCCTTTCCTGACTCTTTTCCTGTCCCATCCTCCTGCAAGCTCCTCTCTGTCGCAGTCAGCAGCTGCAGTGCAGGGAGAAAAAAAAGCCATCCCATGTCCCTACATACTGCACCCTTTGCAATAATTTATGGCTTATTATTTCGCAAGCATGCACTCCCTCACCCTGACATCCTCAACATGGCTTGTACTGCAGCACATATAGCGGTACACTGAATCCGTCTGATCCCATCAATTCAGCTTCTTTACTACGCATTCCCTGGATTTCACGTCACCCAGGGTGCAGCACGGTCACTGCTGCAATTCACTGAAACCAAAGCGGTAAAGTGAGCATCTCAAACGTTGTTTTTACCTGGATTTTTTCGATATACGAGGCGGGGATGTAGCCGGTTTCCCCCGAGCTGCAGCGGGACCCCAGCCACCAGTGTTTGTTGCTCCTCTCTAGGATTAGGAAGCTTTCTCCGGCCGCGAAGTGCAGCGAGTTGGGCTCCGAGGATCGGAAGGCGTACAAAGACCGGTACATAGTTTAATAAAACTTTGAGACAGCGAAACGACGGAATAAACGACAGAGAAGGGTTATCTGAAGATAAGCAGTACCGGAGTGTGAGTGCCGAAATCTGCTCCGCTGGGGGTGATTTAAAGCGAATACGAAGGGATGTCTATTTACAATGCAGCCCGGATCATCTGACCCGACTGTTGCCGGTAAACACCGCAGAGGGGCGCAGTTACACCCCACCGATCACGCCCCCCCAGACATTTTAATCAAAGACAGAGTTGACTCTGGTATTTTATTTTACATTTGCTTTATTGAATTTTCAACTAAACTGATAACACTCGATATGTAGTCAACAAAAACTGAAATACAAATTACAATAATATTTTAATATCTATACTTTTACGTAAGAGTTACGTGCATGCGCAAGTAACCAACAGCAGTCCAATTTACGCACCCCCCCCCCCTTTGTTTTTTGTTCAATACCTATTATTATTATTATTATTATTGTGCTTCTGATTAACTTGAATGCGTCATATAAACAAAATAACACGATTTTTTAAAAGAATAAACTAAAACAACAAAATAAAATGAAAAATGTTCGACTTTGCGTTACACAGCACCGGAAACGAGTGCCTGGTGTTACATTGTAGTATGCCCCCCCGCCTGTCACCGGTTGGGTCATTTCTCTGCGAACATGGCCAAAGCTGCGGTTTGTGCCAGATTTTTCCTTCAGAAATCAACCCAGGGCTTTCTGTTCTCCTCCAGAGCGGTGCCCGCTTTCTCGAGGTAGGGCGGTGTTTTGTTTTAAGGCTCGCGTTTTAATTAAGTTCCTATAGTTCAAGGTTCCTTCTCCCTCTGTAGTCGTCAAACCTTGATGAAATACCTGCATTTGTTACAGAAGTCTCCATAAAAAATAAGTTATTGTCAGTATGCAGTATCAGTCTTGTCATTTTGCAAATCGTTGTTCCATGCAAAAGCGAAATTTAAGCACAATGACTTCATTAACTTTGTGTAAAGTGTTTATGAGCACACAACCTGTTATTGTTTAGATTATTATTAGTTATTCAGAACGAAGTACTCCATAAGTTTCTTTAAGAAATTTGTTTTATCCAGCAAACCATCGAAATCTAAATTTACTGTGATATATAAGGTACAAGATCAAATCCTCTTATTAAAGAAGCTTATTGGTTTAATGTCTAAAATTATTTTAAACGGGTAATAGAAATGACAACAACCTGTTGTCATGAATGAACTGACTACTCTTTAGGAGTATCACAGGGCAGCATATTTTATAGTTATACAGCATGAAGTCTGAACCTGAGCCCCAGGATGGAGAGGAAAGGTGAGTTGGTGTCAAGTTGTCAGGCTAGTCTGAATATTTTAAAAACTTCTGATCTACTGGGATTTTTCCTCACAGCTGTCTCTAGGGCTTACAGAGAACGGTCCAGGAAAAAAATCTTGTGACTAGCAATTCTCTGGACGAAAATGCCTTCTTTTGATCAGAGGTTGTAGGAGAACGGCCAACTGCTTGGGGTTAATAGGAATACAACAGTAAATTAAATAACGACTCATTGCAGCCAAGGCATGCAGAAAGACTGTGAGTACACAGCATGTCGAACCTGGCATGTTTCAGACAACCAACTGAGCACCATTTAAACATCACAGTCACCAGATTCGATTCATTAGCGCACCTTTGGGATGTGGTGATGGTGTTGCATTGTCTTTGTTTTTTTGCCGTTTTTGCACACTTGCACTTTATGTAGTCGTGTGCTGATTGTCTGTTATATGTAGCACCATGGTCTCGGAGGAATGTTGTCTCGCTTCACTGTGTACTGTACCACTGCACATGGTTGAAATGACAATAAAGCTACTTGACTTAAGTGTCAATATGCAGCTGATGGGGAAATTTAGATCAACCTAACCGATCGTCCACCCACGTTTAAATTTGAGATGCTTCTTATTTATTTATTGTGTTTGTTCATCATGTAGAGGACCAACAGTGAGGTTTTGTACAAGAAGGGGTACGATCAATGTGTGCAACATCATCGTGGAGCTCTTCTCCCAGTCTGTTGTCTGCTGGCAGCATCAGTGCCAGAAATGCTAGCAGGATCAACAACAAATCCACAAGGCTGGAACCATCAATACCTACCTGTCATACATGCTGTTTTCCAGGCTCTATTTTTCACACTACTAGAATTTTGCACAATTTCTTCTTTAACTTCATTTTTATTTTGTTTTGTCACAGTTGAATATAAAACTTTCTAACTGCCTCACATTAAGAGGCCTTTAGCATGGGTCTGTGGTTTTTAACATTGTTGTTTTTATTGTAGATTATACCATTTTTATTTTCATTCTTTATGCAAATTTATTTTATGACAGGGAAGCTCACCGGTCTTCTTCTGTGTTGCTTTAAAAACACAGCTGGTGAGACTCTATCTGGCCAGAGAAACTCAGAAGCAAAGAAGTGCTAATCTAGCTCAGTTTTCTGGAATAGTCTGAAAAAATTGTGTGACAGCAGGCTAACATTTGCTGCAGCTCCTTAGACGAGCAGATATTTTGGCTCCTGGCTTGCAGAACAAGGCCTAAAGCTTTTGGCTCGCATCCTTGTCAGTGGATTGGCTTTAAGTGGGCCGTTGGGCAGCAGCTCTGTGGTGCAGCCTGTTTTTTTTTTTTTTATTATTATTATTTAAAGTGGTGGCGAATGTGCAGAGATTATATCATAGACTATTTCACACCCACAGTTTTTCAGTATCCTAGAAAACGATTGCTGCTGTTTATGGTTCTGGTTCTGATTTGCTGTGTTTTTTTTGTTTGTTTGCTTTCTTTAGCCCATTTCTGTCCCGAGCACATAGACTGGAACCCTCCGATGATGAGTTGTACCAGCGCACCACAGTGTCTGTCATGCAGAAGGACGTAGACAATGGGCTCCTCATCCACGGCTACAGTTCTGCAGGATTCAATATTGGTGGAAACAGGGTGTTTGGGCCTTGTGTCGTGCTGCCTCCTGCTATCCTGCAGTGGAAGGTAAGAGTGCTTTCCAGTCTGTCCTTGCAGTTTATGAAAGTGTTTGAATTTTTTTTTTTTTTATGTAGTTTATTTTAACAACTATATATGTGTTTTTCTCTCTCTGCAGATTGGAGGTTTGAAAGATGTCACAGAAGAAAGTCTTTCACTCTTCCACATGCTTGAACCAAAAATAGGTAAAATATACACGCTAAAGCACACCAATACATCATCAATCATCAATTTGCAGAATTGATGATTTTATCAATTCTGCAAATTTAGTGTTACAATAATCTAACCTGCTTGATATGAAAGTATGGACACATTTCATAGAGTTGGTTTAAGATTATAATTTTTTAACTTTTAATGTAATTTTAAGTGGTAGAAAGCAGTTCTGGTAAGCTTGATGTGATTGTCAAAGATGAGCTCACTGCAAAATGATGCCGTGGTTTCTTACTTGTTTGTTGTATTTCAGAGACAGAGATGATGCATATGAACAAATCTCCTATCCATGACTTTCTGAACCAACAACAAATATTTCCATCTGGTCTATTTAGTTCTAAAAGTTTCTAGACATCCAGTAATTTTCCAGAGTAACATTATCATCAAAATGAAATGATAGGTACAACTGTGTATTATCTGCATAAGAATTGTAAAATGTATTTTGGTTTTTTAAAATGGAACCATGCAGGAACATTTAAAGGTTAAAGGACCAAGGGCAGACCCCTGTGGTACCCCTGAGGTACCCCTGGTCCAATTTTTACTTTTGCAGTTTTTCAAAACTACTAATTGAAACCTAAAAACGTCTACCCTTTAGGTATGATTCAGTATAATTAAATTATTTATACAGTCAACAAAAACAGTCGCCTCACGTCCCATTTTATATTGTAGGTTAAGATTCAACAATGTGATGAAAACCAATCAATGGCCTGACCTGTTAAACCATCTGAATCGTGAAGGCTTTGAAATAAAATGTCACGACCAACAGTGTCGAAGCAGAAATAGCAGATGTGTGGTTTGTTTTTTTTTAAGCTAGTTTTTAACCAAGACTAAATACTGAGAAAAGTGAGTCGGTCGACCGTTATTAAAAAAAACAAAGATTTGCTGGGTTATCTGTCATGTTTCCAGTCTTGAAAGTCTGCTCTGGCTTAGTCAGCACCCACCAACCCTCTGTATGTGGAAACACTTGTGAAAGTGTGGGAAACTGAGCAGTGGCACTAACACTGTGAGAAAGTGCAGCTCCGTTCGTATAATGGCTCCTCCACACTGTTGGCACAGTCGCTCCTCTTTTGGCAAACGTCTGTTCATGTGTCTGTTTTAACAGTTGGGCAGCGAGCGCGCTCAGTCCATTTCAAATCAGTCTTTGTACATAAGAATCATTTGTGTTCCAGTGTGTGAGGTACATTAATGTCCTTGCCAGAGTTACAGTATGTGTCCACTGGAAATTTATTTGTCATTAACACTAATCAAAATTATGTCCCTATAAAATTTTGATGTGATTTCTTTGACTTTTTTTTAATTGGTTTTATTGGATGGAAATTTATCTGCCTCATTGTCTGTTCTTCCTGGTTTGTGAAGAGATTCTCGTGCTGGGCACAGGCGCACGACTGGAACGAATTGACCCCTCAGTGTTCGCACTTCTGAAGCGTAAAGGCATCTCTGTGGAGGTGCAGGACACGGTAAAATACAAGTGATCCTGTTCTCTTTCTGACAGCATGGCATACGCTAACAAACACTGAAATACTTCTTATTGTCCCCTTTTATGTCTATTTCATTCATTTATTCTAATTTGCAGCCAAACGCGTGTGCAACCTTCAACTTCCTAATGAGTGAGCGAAGAATTGTAGCCGCCGGCCTGATTCCTCCGTCAACCAGCACAGCACTTGAAGTCCAAGAGAACAACAGCAACATGTAGAAGTGATCACTGCAGATGGTCAGCAGTTCACTGATGATCTACCTGTGCACAAAGCTCCAGTAGTAACAAGCTCCAACTCTTTATTACAACACTTATTTCCTTATAGGCAAAGTTAAGTGACTCTTTTATGCTTTTCCTGATATTTATAGTGTCGCACTGGAGGATGTTCATACCCTTAATGTGGTCATGTCAGGTGCACAGCTCTGGCTGTTACTACCTGCTATTCAAACCTCTGTTTGGAAGGATCAGCTAATCAGGAGAAGCTAGCTGAAGGGTGAGGAGCTAAAATGCTAAAAGCTTAATTCATACAGCTGAAGGCTGCACAAAGGCCCAGTGTAACATAACTATCTGACAGAGCCTATAAATACAGAGCTGTAAATGAGCACAGTAGCAGCCACTTTCACCCAGTGATCTCTGTGAGGTTTGTGTACCAGTGAATGCTGATGTTGGGTTTCCTGTCTTACTTTTCAGTCAGCATGTGGTTGCACATAAAAATGTCACACATCACTGTTGTAATGTTGCTTTTAGCTGCTTATAGCTCTGTGTGCATGAGTTTAAAATAAGAGTCAAGTCAAGGAAACCAGAATTAGACAGTAATAAAGTGTAAGCATAGTCTTATATATATAAACACAAGTTTTGCTTGTATAAAAATATAAATGCTTTACATACTGCAGCTTCAGTGTAATGTATTTTTATGTTTTACAGTAAATCGGTAGTAAGACCACTTCAACATGCAGTGTTTTCATTTTGAATGTCATCTGGGCAGCAGTTAAAGGGGATTGCATGTCAAAGAAATAGTTTTAATATGGCTACCAGAGGTGGTGCTGGTGGCCGGTGTCCTTCATTTGGATAAGCCTCTTTACTCCGTGCGTCTGTCCGTCCTCTGCCTCCAGCGCGCTGCCGCTTGCGAGCTGTTTGTGCAGCACTTAATTTATTGGCTTTGTCCTTCTCACATGTAAGCCCCACAGATAAGAGAGTCCAGTAATCCTTTACACATCAGTGTGATTCATCGCTAATCATCTGTCTCGGTGAAGATGCCCGGTGTCAGGCTGAACACTTAAACCTTCATCACTCACAAGTTGCCTGGTGCAGCTCATAAACACGCTCACTGATCAAAACTTTTAAAAAATCTATCTAATTAACTTTAACATCCAGTTAGGCGACCTCTTTTCCTCATGTGAAAATTATTCAGCCATACGTAAGTGAACTTGAAAAGCAAACAAACATTGAATGAGAAAGTCTTTCCACTAGATTCAATACTTTCACAACATTTTCCGTTTTTTAGTTGATATAACTTGATAAGTAATATAAAATAAAAAGGTGTCACTCTGGTGTAAACAACCAATGTAAAAACTATTTAGCAGAAAAGTCTTGTCTCATAACAAAATAGCAACATTATTATTTAGCAGATTTCACACAGGAGAGAAATTACAGCAAACAAATTAAGAGGCAAAGGAGACGTCAGTGTTACGTAGCACACCCTCAGTTCAGTCTACACCCTACATCACACGCTCCACTTTACAGCTGTGGCATATAATCATCCAGTTATGATGATTATACGCCACATACATTTATGGTCTTCCAGCTGCTGACGTCGAGGCATTCTCAGTCGTCATCAGAGTTATGAGACTGGTGCCGAGATCCTGCGAAGCTGAGCTCTGTCCCTGTGAGCCGCTGGTACATGTCTTTGATGTCCTCACACTCAGTCTCAAAGTAGTTTGTTGCATCATACGAGCGGGACACAAATATCTAAAAGGACAGAGAGAATCTAAAAATGAATGCCACCATCCCATTTTCAGTCTTGATATGGTTTTAGTTTTGGGGGACACCCCATCATTACCTGACTCTTTTTTCCATCTTCATTTGGAACTAGCAGATTGCTGACAGACACAAATCTGAATTCAGCAAGAAGGAATCACATCGAATTAAATGACACCATAAAAACACAAACTGTAAAATTTAAGTCTTTAGAGTGTCACTAACTTGTGCAGGATGGGTTCGAGGAGCTCGAGCCCTGGCTGCACTTCTTTCTCTGGGTTGCTGGTTTCTGCAGTCGTGCTGACTGTGGCGATGTACATCCCATCTGAGGCCACGTTGTGCGCAAAGGACACCACAGATATATAAATGTCTGCATGGAGGAGGAAGGAGTAGAGGAGCAAATCCAGGAATAGCAGGTCAGTGGGTTCAACTTTGTGCATAGATATTCTGATAGTATAACTTAGTACCTGACTTCCTGTTAAGCTGAGTTTGAGGGATGATGATCTGACAGGAGCTGACGTTATGAGTGTGTTTAACTGGATGATTTAGTAAACAGATTACCCTAACGACGCGCCCCACCTTCCTCACCCGGTTCGGAACGTAGCTGGGATCACAGATTAACTGTTTGCAGTGGAACAGCTGTTAGAAAGAGAGAGAAAAAAATACCACATCATTGAGCACAAATGTTGTCCTGGACAGCGACTGTAGGGCTTAATTTAGTCTACTCCACCTTCCCCTCGGATTTCACAGCTTTCACTTTGCCACTATCAATCACAATTTCATCCACTGCCCTGTTCAGCAGGAAGGTTCCTCCATACTCTGCATTCAGTCTGAAACACAAAGAGGACTGGATTTTATAAGTGAAAGCAGTGAATGTCTGAACGTTTCCTTTTAACTGCTTTTATTATGCTTTTCTTTATGTGTACTAATATATACTGTTATAATGGAACAAGCTCACATTAAAAATGAGAGACGTTTAAAAGAAAGACATCAGCATCTCTGAACATTTGGTTTTATAACGTTTTTTACCACTCTCGGCTCTGAATGATGTCATTAAGACTGGATTTCCCTAATGTGATCATTTCAGGCATGCAGCTCTACCTTTGAGAAGATAAGCCCCACCCACCTGCTCAAATCTTTTGTTTGCAAGGCGCAACCAATTAGAAGAAAGTTGCCTTAAAGGGACATGGAAGGGAGCATTTGCTAAAGGATGAACTGAGGGGCTCAGCATTGGATAAATAAGACTTATTTTGAATTGTGAATCATGCAGAGGAACTCCAGGAGAGGCCAAGAATGATCATATGTAGTTGGAAATGTAAAAAGGGAGCCACTTTTAACTTTAAATGGAAGAAAATCCACTAAAGACCAAGCTTGCTGGAGGCTGACAATGATATATATTTGCACTGAATCCTAGAGAAGTCGACGTAAACTGTTGATGAACATAAATGAAAGAACTAACGAGAACCTGACCTGGCAAAACCCTTTGGTATCTCCCCGAGCCCATACAGCGGGTAGAGGTACGGACTGGTGTTTCGACAGGACAGCGAATCAGAGTACAGCCTGATCCGACTGATGGTTTCCACACAGGGCCGGTCCAGGTAACTGGGGACGCCAGGTGGATAGGTTTAAATCACTCCTATTAATCTGTTTTCAGTAATGTGTCACTTAAGCTCCTGTAACTGACCTCTCACTGTTGTGCAAGGCTATGGCGTGACCTATAAACTCTATGACATCAAGTCCCAGGTCATAGCGATGGAACAATTCCCCTGTGGTCGTTTTGTGAGGATCCACGTCATGGTGGGTGCGAGGGTTTCTTATGTCAAAGTTCAGAGCAAAGAGCAGCAGCTTCTTGAACCTCCTCTTGTCGAACATGCCCATCAGATCTGAAAATGTGTGTATGTCAGCGTTATAAAGGTATGGCCGTCTGGAAACTTGTCTTGAAAAGTGGAATGACTTGATCTGTCACCTGAAGCATCTGCATCTTTTTCATTGGCGGGGACTTTGTGAACTTTTCCTCCTTTGTATACGTAGCTGCCTTCTACGACTTTAAAGTCCAGATACCGAGTAACCTCGGTGTGCAACAAGATTTTTACCATCTGACCTGCACAAACACAGCACCCCAAAATTAAAGCATGCTCATTTATATCAAAACAATCAGCAAGACATGTTACAAACAAATGCTAATAACCAGCATTTAGACTTTTACCGGTAGCAAGAAAAAATTTGGGGATGAGGTCAACATTCCACTCTTTCCCTCTGTCCATCGATTTTGAAGGATCGGGAGTCTTAAACTTCCTGTACAGCTGCAAATAAAGGAAACACCTCATTATGAGCAGTGTTCAAATGAAAATACATGCATGCATCTCATGTGTTTTGTATTTGTTTCCATGCACCTCCTCAAGGGGAGAAATGGATGCACTCTGTCCTCCATAATAAGGATTCTTATCAATGTGGAGAACCTTTTTCCCACTTAGAGTCATTAAACCAGAGAGGATGCATTCCTGAAAGAGACGGGGAAGAAAGCAGAGGGGCAAATGTGTCCGAATCAGCAGCTGATAGTTTAAGGTAGGCAGATCAGGACTAGACTAATGAGGTGATTGCCATAAATCCCTTTTAGCAGCCAGCAAGGGCTTAACAAGTCTGCATGTGGATCATCTGTAAAAGCGGAAAAAAAAAAAACATGGTACAAAGTCCACTCACAGACTTTATAATCTCTTATTCAATCAAGAGCGAAGAGAGTAAATGAAAGAAGTGATGATTGCAAGTGCTCAGTAAAAGGACTGTGCTTCAGCTTGAGAAGTATTTTGATAAGGTCGCAGTTATTGTGAGGCATCTTTTTTTTTTTTTAGCACTTTGCAGAAAATATATATCTTGGTCACAGCGGGGTTTCTGGTTTTGGTCAGCTCAGAACATTTCCACCTAAGACCACATGACAAAATATGGCTTGCTTAGTTCACAGGGTTCAACCAATAGAATACTATATGGAGATTCATGAGAGATTATTTCATTTGATATTTTACAACAAATATAAATTTCATACCTTCAGTCCAGTTCCAAGCACAATAATATCATATTCCTGCTCCATCCTCACTGAGTCCCAGTGCTTTGTTTCTGCAGCCTGTCTCAGTCTATGAGTGTGGGCGGGGCCGGCTCTACGCTTCGGCAAGAGGAGGCGTTGCCCCCTTAAACAAACGTCCTGCCCTCTTAAGTCACACTTTTAGAAGTGGTATGTTACGCGTCGGGAATGAGAACGATCTGGAGCAGCAGCGAGTCTGCAGCTGAGAGAATGCAAACTCAAACTGTCGGAGGTTTGATCGTATCTGTTTAAAATCAGCTGGAAGCGCCACGTTTTCACTCAGTCTTTTATTTACAGCATGTTTTAAGTGTTTAAAACGGGGAAAGATGGAGGAATGTGTTTTAAATGAGCATCGTGCTGTAAATCTCAGTAGCCTTTAAATGTTATTGTACTTGATTCTAATCTGCTCCTGAGTCTCTTACGCTGATGGAAATGCAGATAACTTGACAGAACACGCATCACGAACACCTGTTCAACCAATCACATTCATTCGACTTTGATCTGGGACAAACTGAAGCGTTCATCTCTTTTACAACAGTGTTGTGTTTGACTGCTTTATTTTTGTGTTCTTTATACTGTAGATTTTCACATCTCTGCAATAGTTGTCAGTAATAAGGATGATTTTCTGTAAAAGAATATTGATATGACCCGTGAATTAGATTCTTAGATGACCGTGAGATTAGACTGATCCTGCATACACTTTCATGAGGTTACGCTGATTATTGAACACAGAAACACAAAGATCAGATGTTAATCGGATTTACCCCCC
>VURO01015920.1:32413-47486 GCA_015108175.1 Pelvicachromis taeniatus
TTTATAAAAAAAAAAAACCCAAATTTTTTTTTTTTTTTTTTTTCCCCCCCCCCCCCCCCCCCCTCCTTAAACATGTTTTCAATGTTAGTCATAATTCAGAATTGGACTGAAACAAGTACGACACATACGAACATCAGGAAATAAAGCCGTTTAAACATATTTTTAATATTTGACCATTTTTAACAGAATTTAAATCATCACCAGTTTGAAAACTAATCATTTTAAAGCATAAATAAAGTTTCTGTCACTCAGGTGTGGGTTCAGGGATGATGTTGGTTTGTTTGATAAACTCCTTTAACTTGTATTGGTGCTGCTGCCACTTTCAATTCTGCCTCTTTTTGCATCACTGCTTGAGTCTGGTGAATGAGTTCTCTTTGCACTTGACCCATCCTCTTTGGTCTCATAACACTCATCAACAATCTTTTCTGTTTCTGTCTCTAAGAAGCATCTGATGCAGTGAAATTCACCACTCTTTGGTTTGTAACAACGGAATATATGTTCCTTACCAATCACGTTTGCAATTGCATTAAGAGCTTCTTTCAAATCATCTGTAGGAATGGACGGTCGGCTTCCCAAATTGTTTCTAGGTTGAGAGTAAGGTTGCTGAAACACAAGGGCATACCCTTTCTCCCATCTTGTCATAAAATCAATAAATTCAAGGATATTTCTGGGGTTATCTGTGTTTGCACATCTGACTGAACATGGAGACAGATATGTGTAGACGAGCAAGAAGTTATTAGTGCGTTCATCCTCCCACTCGTTCATAATGTGTTCCAAAACACGGTATTCAGCATGTTGCCCTTGTGCTGGTTTTGCTGCAACCACTAACTGACCATCGTAAAATTGCTCAGTTCTGTTGAAAGACTCTTGCATAGCTCCGTTTGTGTCCGCTGAAAGCTGCGCTTCAAAGTCTGGATTCTGCTTTTCCAACAGGTTCACTGGGACCTTCACAGCAGCGCAAAACTGTCGACCTTCTGTATACCTGTCAAAGAATGCATACTTTAGAGAAAGCCTTTGATGTGTGACTGATGGTGTTGGCGTACTCACCTTGTCCTTGTGATTTCTACAATTTTAGTCAGCCACTGCACATTAACATCAGTCAGACTGGTTCCAGCTGTCAGCAGCAGGGCCAGCAGGGTCCAGGACAACACACACCTTTGTACAGACATGATGTAAACTGCACACCTGCACAGGTCACATTGGTTTTGTTACAGCTCAGCAGACAATTTCCTCCACACTGCAGGACAGAATCAAACTCACCTGATGAGCCGGAGTCGAAGCGTCTCACCTGTCGGGTCGCTGTTTGGTGACTGAGGCTCAGTGTGGTGGCTCGAGTGTTTATAATGGATGTGCTGATGTGTCTCTGTTCTGCAAATTAGATGTAAATTCTTATTTGACATGCATCAGTATTATCTAATCTCTTCTTCATTGAAATGAGAACAGACTCTGCAGCTACAACTCTTCAGCAGTTCTTTTGAAACGATTTACTTATGAAAAAACTAAACAGATGTTGGTTGTCCTGGCTCACAAATTAGGTGATGTGGTGTGCACATTCAATTTTGGATTTGGGAGCTCACTCTCCCACTCATCCCAAGCCTGTTGTAGAACAACAGTGGTTATAGGTTGATCCCACAACTTATTTTTCATCCAAACTTGCTGGAGCAAGATTGTGGCTCTAATGGCAAATACAATTATATAACCTAATGTGTCATACTAAGATGCTAGTACTTTGTAAACATTTCAAATTTTTAGGGTTTGGTAGATTATTGGTCTGTAAACCCCAGTCACCACTCGCAATACTCAGCGTGCTTGTCAATAGCTTTTATTGTTTAATTTTTTGATCCAGACAGCTTTCCAGCTGTCTCCACACAAGACCACACTACACTGCACTCCTTCTCCCTGGAACTGCTGCTACTCAAGAAAGAAGAGCAGTGTGGCTTGATGAGCTGGCAGGCCAACCTCCCCGGCATTGCCCCTCAAGCCTGCTGCATCACCCCTCCTCTGCAGCTGGGACAAAAACCACACCTCCGCCATTGGCATCCTTCATGCAGTGGAGCCACTGCAGCAGGGTGCGGTCTGATGATGACCTGGTTCTTTTGACTGTTATGTTTATGAATGTTAATGCAAAACAGATGATAATAAAATATAAAAACTGCAATGTCAAATCTTAGTCTTAACTACTTAAATCCTAATTGAGTTTTCAAAATTTTAGTTTAGTTGTAGCAAATTTGGTTGAATATCACAGCTGACAGAATTATAGGAGCAACAAAACAAACAACTGTTTCAGTTTCCCAACTGGGAGGCAGAGCCTTCAGTTTTCAGGCCCCTTTTCTGCAACCTGTTTGTCTCTCTCAGTCATGGCAGATGTATTAAAAAGATGTGGAAATAATGCCCCTATTCTCCACATGATATACCTGTATCTATTGTAGTTTCTCAATAAACATATTCAGCTCTGCTATGAATACATAGTTCTGGTAAATCAGCTGCTTTACAGATTTTGCTGTGTCCTTCATGAACACACTGATTTGGATCATTGGTTGCTGTTTCAGAACTGAAACTGTAATGCTCTTTACACACCTGAATTTGAGCATTTTATAACTAACTTAAAGTGTAATTACTCCTACTATAAATCATTAACTGGCTCTATAATGTTGGTCTCGTCTTTCTTTTTTCAACATTAGACGAAAAAAAAAAAACAGTGTAAGCACCTGATGCCATCATTGCATAAATTCTTCCAGTCTTGTTCACTGAGAAATGGAAAAACAGTTTCATTACAGGCTGTTTAAGAAATTTACAATAAAAGACTCCATATGATTAAAAATCTATTATGTGCTTCTGTACAAACAACTTTGTTGCCCTGTTAAGTTTTTAGATGAAACTACAGAATGAGTTTCTGACACAAAAAAACTGTTTAATCTGAATTTGGTTAGGCCAAATATGATTTTAGCCTTGTTTAAACATATGACAATTCCAAATTTACCAGACTCAGCCTATTCTTTATCAACTGGTCAATAAAGATAATTTATTTTATGAATATGGGGACAACACTCCTTTCCATTGAGATTGTTTAATCTACAAACCTTTATTGGAGCCATAAAAACTGTTCTGTGGAATTAACCATTACCCTTTCCTCTAGACTAAAGTCCACGTATCACTTTCATTCCAGGTTAATAAAGATTACCTTGTCTCCTTAAAGAATAGTCACCTGAACAATGAGTTCTCTTGTCTGTTGGTATAAGGCTCTATGCTGTGTCCACACACTGTGCTGTCCCAGCCTCCAACAGGTTCATTCAGCATTACTGGTTACTGTGTACAGTACAAGAGCAGGCAAGTACTTTCACACTAATAATAATTTAGTGCAGTACTGTTTCTCTCAAAGTTAAATTTATTCAAATTCAAACAAGTTTGTTTATAAGTGACAGTCTTCTTTTAAAACATTAGCTGTAATACTGTTTTTCTTTTTGGTCATATTTTGTAACACATCAACCATCAATGCATTTGCTTTGTTTTTGTGTCTTATTCTGCAGATTTGTTTGCGCCTTTTTTTAGTAACTGCTGTATGATTGTCCTGTAATTAATGCTGCGTACTCATGCTAATTCTGTGGTGAAGCACATTCTGTTTTTCAGTCAAGGAAGCAACTGAAAGTAACGATAACCTTATTAAACACAATTTTTGTAATATACTATAAGTACAAATAAGTATATAAACATCTGATGGATGTTCTGCTATTCAATTGTCCTTTTGAATTAGATATAACAACGTGTTAAGAACTGTTCTTTTTTCCTACTTAGGAGTGAAAAAAATCTAATTTGAAGGGTACCCATATGATCCATGTGTAATAACGATTGAGCCAGGTTTAACCTGATTTTTTTTCCTTGCACACCATTTCACCAGAACTTTAAAAAGGATTGTAAAACTAACGCTACCAAAATGTTTGATGTCAGTGAAGAAAGACTCCAATAGAATAAGTTGTACAGAACAGAACAGTAATAATAAACTTTTCTTAAGTATGGATCATTTTACTTTTACTTTTCTGTAACTACACTTTAGTTAGTTCTTTGCTTTCTGTTATTATTTAACTGTTTTTACTTTTAAGTTTTAGAGGGAGAACCGTCTTTAACAGTTTTTCTAAGTTTTTAATTAACACAGAACAGGTGGGAAACAGCAGACATCAGTTTATTCTTCAGAGTATTCTGTCCCAAGTGTCCCTAACCATCTAAGTTTGAAGTTGGTAGAATTTGCTATAGCTGACATACAGCTGCTACACAATCCATTTCTTTAACCTTTTTAGAAGGCGTGTCATTAAAAACTTGGTGAGAAATTCATCCTTTCCTTTATAAAGATTTTCCTCAAAGTGTCCTTCCATTGAAGACTTTGAGGGTCAGATTTTTAACCACTTCTTTCAGCTGGCTTTTTTTTTCTTTTCTATTTTTTTTTTTTTTAAATAACTAGCAGTGAACAATATTTTGCATAAATACTTATGCTTTATGCCAAGGTATAGTACCATGGCATCTTCACTGCCTCACTGCCTCCAGCATTGCTGTTAGATTGCTAGAATTGCTTGCTTTAAATATAAGGTTAACAAAAAAAAAACAAATAAAAAATCTCCAGCCAAATTCTCGTTATTTCCTTGAGCTTGTTGATATATGTCATGTCATTCACATAGAATGGCAATCCTCCTCAGCTATATCTGTGTTTAGTTATTGTAACTATTTTTGTTTCAATGTACTTGTTATTTTTACTTTTCTGTTTCTGGAGCCTTGGTATAATTTAGATACTTGCCAATCAAAGTATCCAGCACTGCATTTCTTCCTTGAGATAATTTTCTTGTCATTTTCATAGTAATCTCTAATTTGTAAAACTCATCACATTCTTTTAATTAAATAGTGAGAAATCCACAATATAATGACTATTAAATAAAGATATATAAAATAAAGACAAAGACTTTTTAAAAAAAGATATACCATATACCTTCCATTAGTAGCCCCGGGGGTTTAATCAAAAAAATTATTCGTCCGGCCCGGCGTTTAAAAGAGACCGGCGGTTATTGGAAACAGGCTCTTATTCCCTTCTCGGAATTGTCACGGAAGTGAGAGGGAAAGAGGACCCAGGCGCGGTTTTTAGACTGAGATGAAAAGACAGTGCGTTTACTTACAGTTTTCCAAAAAGTATTTCAACAGTTCACAAATAATGCAGTTCCCAATTGTGCTCCTCCTTTGCTCCCGAGTGTCTCCTTGTCTGTGGTAGCCCAGTGCATGAGTGGTGCTCCCCGAAACTTCTCTCCGCCCGACTCTCCAGGAGAGGACGTAAAAGGCCAGAAAATCACAGTTAGCAGGTTCGCTAGCCGACAGTTCCAGTTCAGTGTAATAATCCCACTTCGATGGTCGCTGCATCCAGCTTAAATGCCGCTGGTCGTAGATGACCGCTGATTGGAAACAGCTGGCCGAGTGATGAGACGCGGGAGGACCGACGACAACGCGGAGGGGATTTGAGTTTTGAGTTGTTTTGGGGGTTTTTTGAGTGACGTTCCAGTCACACGCCATAATAGTTGGTGGCGGTAATGCACCATTCAGTTGTTTGCCAACCGCCAATAAAATTTAAAAAGAAGAAGAAGACAGCGTGGAGGGACTTCCGGGTCAAAGGTCGGCCGGCTACTACTGGAGACCAGTGTGTATTTGTTGTGACATGTTTTCAAACTGGCGTTTATTAGAAACAGGTGTCAATAAGAGACAGGCCACTAATGGAAGGTATACGGTAGATGTAACAGGGCAAGCTTAAGTCACTCTATAATACAAATAGCAACCCTAAAATTCTGGTTTATTTAAAATTTAACATTTTAAATGTAAATGATATTTAACAATATCAAACATCCAGGGTACCAATGCTTGTTTCTGTTCCCCTACATCACAGACATTAAAATTCTATAGTTTATTCAAGCTATGATAGACCCATCATGCTGATGTTCACATCAGTTATAAAACTAAAACCACATTTAGTCTTATATCGTCACACTTGAAGTGAGTGTAAAACTGACTTTGTTGGAGTTTTAACAGAGCTTAAATATATGTTTCAACCATGAAAATTGAAACTATAAACCTTATGATTGTTAAAAAATGCTGTAAAAAATATTGAAAAAGACAAAGACCGCTCACCCTTAGGTGATAACCTACATTGACAATAATTTTTGTAGCACAAAGTAAAAATGGATGCATGGATTCATTAGAACTGTAACAGTTATTAAATATTTTTTTAAAAATCAGCTCATTCTAAGGGGCTCTGCTGAGAGGCATTTACTAATTTTTCTTGAACTGACTCAAATATCTCACATCAAACATTCATTTTCCTGAATCAGGACTGAGTCCTGCTTCACTGCTCAGTTTTGGGTAATAAGTCAGAGATCGGCTGCCTAAAATGAGAGTTTCATGTTTGATCCTTTGATAATTTCTTTGTCTGTGAGTCTGAAAATGTGGCTGAGCAGCTGGAAACAGATGAAACTTTAAGATTATTCTGACTTCATGATGTACAATAACTTCTTGATGCATGCTCAATCATCCAGGTAAGTAAATCCCAAAGAGTTGATTCTGTTCATCTGGATGTAGCATTTTCAGCAGTCACCTGGATGAGTGACAAAACATTTCTCCCAATGAAAATGCTATGTCCAGATGAACAGATTCAACTTTTTGGGATTTACAATAACATCTGACACTAGATCACTTATCAAAATAAATGCTGTATTTATGTATGCAGTCTGCAGTCAGACATAATAGTGTTGAAATTTTAACAGCTTTTTCGCCCCCTGTTTAGGAATCAGCATGGAGAGCTTTATTTCTGGAGTCAAAAATGAACTGAGGAACAAAGGCACTGCTGCAGCTGTTGCAACAATCAAACAATATTTAGAAAAGCCCAGAAATATTCCACTAAATATTGCCATCATGGGAGAATCTAGTTCTGGTAAATCCACCTTTATTAATGCCTTCAGAGGCATCGGTGATGAAGATGAGGGAGCCGCTCCGACTGATGTTATAGAATCCTCAAAGGATCCTTTACCATACTTCCATCCAGACTATCCCAATGTTACCTTATGGGATCTTCCTGGAATTGGCACCATGAAGTATCCCACTGACAAGTATCTGTGGCATGTTCCATTGTGGAAATATGACTTTTTCATCATCATCTCAGCTGATCGCCTCACAGAAAATGATGTGAAACTCGCTCAGAAGATTCGTGGGCTAAAGAAAAAGTTCTACTTTGTTCACTCAAAGACTGACAATGATCTGCGAGCTGAGAGAAGAAAGAAAGACTTCAGTACAGAGAGGACTCTTGCAAAAATCAGAGAAAACTGTATTCAAGGTAAGTTTCTCTTTTGTTAAGTAAACACTTTATTATCCCAAAGTTGCTAATTATTTAGATTGTTAAAACTGTGGTTGTGTGATGTTTCTTTTATTACTCAGGTCTTCAGAAACAGGGCATCAAGTCTTCACAGGTCTTCCTGGTGTCCAGCTTTAAGCCACAGCTGTATGATTTCTCTATCTTACAGCACACCTTAGAGAAAGAACTTCATGCACAGAGAGATGCTCTGCTGTTGGACATGCCCAACATCAACTGGGAGATCATCGGCAACAAGAAAGAAGTGTTTCAGTCCAAAGTAAAATACTACACCACTTTGTCTGCAGCTGTAGCAGCTGTTCCAGTTCCTGGACTTTCTGCTGCTGTGGATCTTGGGATGATGGTTAAAGTTATCAAAGAGTACGTAGCTGATTTCGGTCTTGATCAAAGATCATTGGAAACACTTGCTAAGAACACAGGTGTGTCATACACTGATCTTTGTGCTGTCATCAGGTCACCACTGGCTGGAGGAGAAATAACTGCAGATCTCCTCCTGAAGGTGTTGTCCCAACTAGCATGCACAGCTGCATTTATGACAGTAGAAGAAGGAGTAAGATGGATTCCAATAATCGGACTTGTAGTATCAGCCAGCCTCTCTTTTACTGTAACCTACAAAGCTCTGAATTATTTTCTTGATACACTTGCTGAGGATGCTCAGAGGGTCTTTAAAAAATCTCTGGGTCTGAAGTAGTAAGTAAATGATAATGTGATTTTGTTTCACACTTAAAGGTGCAATGTTTATACACACACGTGTATTTATATCCTCGTGGGGACATCTCATTGACGTAATGCTTTCCCTAGCCGCTTACCCTAACCATCAAAAATAAATGCCTAACCCCGACCCTTACCCTGGTATAATGTAGATGAGATACTGAATCATTGCTGTGATTCTTTTTATCATGCATAATAAACACCAATTACTGAAGAGTGTATGATGCCATGTGATAAGCAGAGGTGTGTAGAACAGAAACTGCTCTGTGGTGTTTGTCTCCTGTTGACTGTAGATTGTGATGCGTGTTCACTGCCCTCCTGTGCTCACAGTGAGGAACTACAGATATGAACTGTAACGTTTATTATTCTGAACAATGAGGAGCTTTCACACCATCAGCAGAAGTCCCAGAAGGCTGAATAGTAGAGTGAATAGGGTGGCAAGCATTTCTGCTCCACTTCTCAGGAAGGATGATGGAAAATAAAGTCCTATTTGCAGTAACAGGTGTTTCCAGGCCATTTGATAGATATAATCTCTCCAGTGTATCCTGGGTCCAGGTCCTGATTTTTTTTTTTGTGTGTGTGTACAGTTCAACTACTGTATAATGCAGTATATCATGGAGTAATTCCTACAATATTTCAGACTAATTGAGATGTTGTGGGGAACTTCTGTATTACATTTCATCCACATCAGGTTTTAAATAATTCATTTTGATGAAGCTGAGTGTTCAGTGGTTAACCAAGGTTCCTAATATTCTGTCGACCATAGATATATGCAGATGAATAACTGTAATACCTACTACAGTACTGTTGTTTTGTTTTATTTTATTTTTGTTTTGTTTTGTGATGTCCACTAATATGTGTTTATTTGTGTATTGTAAAGTTAATCATAAACTATGTTTAGAGGTTTTTCTCAGTAAAGGAGAGCAAGTATGATTTGTATCCCAAAAAGTCGATTCTGTTCATCTGGACGTAGCGTTTTCAGTGGAAGAAACGTTTCATCACTCATCCAAGTAACTTCTGAAAATGCTACATCCACATGAACAGAATTAACTTTTTGGGATTTAGTTACCTGGATGATTGAGCATGCATCAAGAAGTATGATTTGTAATTTTGCTGAAAAAAGTAAAGAAAGAAATTTAAAAATTAATTTTTGTTGTTGGGGATAAATTGTGGAATGATGTTGACATGTGCATAAAAGCTTGATCAAGCCCCGCCTCTGTCCTCACCTACTCTACTCACCTGTCACCCTGTGACAAAGCAGCTAGGATTGACTTCATTTACCATTTGTCACTTACATATATTGTTAATTTCTCTTGTGTTATCTTATAATGATAATGAATCATAATGCGTTAATATGGACACTGCAGATGTAACCTTGGCTCTACATACTATCCCGGGTCTGTTTGAGGTAGCATTGGTTACTTACATTACATCTGTGCAAATGTTCTTAAAGCCAAATGTCACTTAAACCTTTGTTGATTTTAATCTTTCATTTGTTTATGTAGTCCAGTTATACTTACCACAGTGTGTTCCTTTATGTAGGTCCTATATGTAAAACAGGTACGTGGGAGAGGCCACCCCAGTACTTCCTGTTTATATAGTCTATAATGTCATTGAGCGATTCAATTGCGGTGTAACCAAATGAAGGGGTGTTTCTTTTGTGTAAAATTGTTTGTTATCTTTAAAGTAACCTTTTGAGTTGTATTGTATGCAATGTTTTACTTTTCAAACCATTTAACTGGGTAAATGAGTTTGTCAATTGGATGCATAATCATCTTCCTGTTTTTTGTTTGTTTAGAATTGTATTATTTGGTCTAACTTATTTTTCAATAGTAGAGCCTAATGAGATTCATGTGTGCGTAAAGTCCTGTATAAAGCAAGTGAGATTTTGCCTACCGGGTTTGTTTTTAAAATGGTGAAATGGTGACACCAGAAAATAAAGGACAACAGGCTGCTTATGCTGTCTTCCTATCACTTTCCTTGCTGCTTACGTTATGCTACCTCACACACCCATCTACTGTGATCACTCACCTGCTATTCATCACGGATGCTTGGTGTTCCCCTTTGCAATAATCCTCTTAAGACCCACACAATGTGTGTGTGAGTGAGAGATTGGCTCTATGAGTTTCTCAGTCACTGCAGATTGGTTGTATATTATTTTATTTTGTTAAACAAATTATATTATTAAAGGAAAAAGAGTTTGCTGCTTTCTTTTAATAGGATTACAAACCGTAAAACAACCAAGCAACAAACAAAAAGTTATATTTGTTAAAGTTGCACTGTCATGGTTATAATCTAAAAAGAAACTCAGGTGGTCAGAGAAAAAGTATAAATTAGCATATTCTTGGGGTCTTTTGTTTATCACCACTCGGTGTCATAATATGAACAACATCCACCCATGAATTTTACGTTTCATGATTTGCAAAGACTTTATTAAACTAAAATACAATAAATATTTTAAAATATTTACCGTTATGCTGTCTGTAGGTTTCAGTGAGCCTGTTTATTTTTCTTTGTAATACTATAATTCCTCTGAATTGTTAAAACAAATTAAATATCAATAAATATCTAATGCATTTCTAGTTTGTTTTTTTTTCTAACGTCTCTATTAATAATAGTCACAAAAAACTGCATTTCCCATGAAGCCACGAGAAAAATGATATCCGGGTCGGTGCCGGGACGGTTTTTATTTTTTAAAGCGATTGCTTAATATTACTTGAGCAACCGGCGAGTTGGGCGGAAACCACAGTTTATTTGTCTCACACAGAGGCCGCCTCTCTGGGCGAGTTTCGGGATACTCCAGAGTAAAAGTGAAAGCTGACCGGTCGTTGGCGTGTCAGTTTGTGGTTGCTAGCATCTTCGTCTTCCTTGAAAGTTGGCGGTCGAGAAAGTAGAGAAATGTCTTCAGCACAGACAGTAGGTGGCTCGAATAATGGTCTTTGGTTCTACTTTATAAATGTAAACTCCTTCCGGATTTAGGTGTGCAGTTAACATAACTTTGCTGCGGCGTTAGCACCGCAACTGCCGCCTTTGTTCCAGTCAGTTCTATCTAACGAATAATTTGTACTCCTCTAATTGAGTATATATAATGGCAACTGCGGTGAGTCGCCGTTTAGTCTTAACTTTTTCGCCCACACATGAAAATTAGATTAGGAATTATGAAAGGGGCGTGTCACTTTCACCCCTAAGTCATGGTGGGACATGGGACCACAGGCTGCATGTAGGGACACATACAGAAGTTACGTCATGGTAATTTGGGGCTTTTAATGAGTTCTTTGAACTTCTTTTTTCCCCAGAGTGGAATGACTGTACAACATACATGTTTGCTGGCTTTAAAAACAATAACTGGGTAAACAAGCTTGAATATAATTTAGATTTTCTACAGGCTCAAGTATAAATATACACTCACTGTATTTTAGTAAGTGATGTTGAAAGTTCTTCAGTGTCTGTTAAACTGATAAACCAAGGCCTATTCATTTTACATTGGTAATCAAGATCAACTACAACTGCTAGTTCTTCAGCATAAAAAGGACAGCAATCATTGGATTGACCAATAATGAAAAGAAAGGAAAACTCAATGATGATCTAAGAAGAATAATTGCAGATTTACACAAGTTAACAAGAACTCTTGAAGTCATTTCTAAACAACAGCAGATTTCAAGATCATTTCAAACAATTGTATGTCAGTACGAGTTTTTCAGACGTGTCACCATTTTGTCAAGGTCTGGAAGATGTACAGGAACAACCTGGGAACCACCAAGACTCAAGCCTGTATGAATGATGCATCATCAATGGCGCATCATGCTAAGGGCTGTTTTGCTGCAAGCACTGATGGTTCAAAGCAGATAGAATAATAAAGGAGGCGGGCTACCTACATCTCAAATTGACAGCTAGATGATTTAAACTTGGACACAGTTGCATGATCTCACAATGATCTCAAGCAGACATCAAAGACTGTTGGGAATGGATAAAGTGGGCTAACATTTATCTTATGGAAAGGCCCAAGTTCAACCCTACTGAAAATTTGCAGACTACCGTATGCTTAAAAACAGTCACTACCAGGAAACCAACTGTTTCAAATTAATTCTACCAATTTTGTCAAAACGCATGGTCAAATACCCAGGCAGAACTATTACACAAACTTATTGAGTTATCAAAAGTGTCTGGTTGAGGTGCAACATGCTAAGAGACATTTAACCAAATATTAGTGGGGTGTTATGTATATATTTGATCTTGTGTGGATTAGAGAAAATCCCTTCACTGACATCACCTGGTGTATTATTATATATAAACCAAAAAGACAGTTTATTGTTAAGTTACTGGTAATGTCTTGCTATGGTCATGTCATTACTAAAGATTGATTATAGAATATAACTACATACTAATCAGAAACCAAAGCTTGGTTCTGTCACCCATATTTCTTCTATAGATTTCATTGTTGATGTTGTGTTTATTCAAGTTGTTCTTATGTTTGTCCAGTTTCCAGACCAACACAAGCGAGTGTCTGTAAAGTCCAACCCTGGATTTCTGGAACGTTTAAGTGAAACTACAGGAGGAGCAGTTGTTGGTGTGGGACTGTTTTTCCTCTCGATTTATGTTCTCTTCACCAATGAGGCAGGAAACAGTTCCTTCTAAGCAGCTAAGATCATCATGGTCATGATGATTTAACAGCAGACTAATGACACCACTCTGTCTCTGTAACGGTCTCATTCTGCAGGGACGAGCTCTGCAAACAGCATCTGCCCTGGATGAAGGTTTCTCCCAGGTTGTATCACTGGGGCCGGATATCAGCTTCGACACACAAAACAACGGCCGTTTGGTTCACCTGTCAGCGAAGCTGCATACTGCAGAGGTGAGCTCTACTGTATTTTGAACATTGATCTGTCCTAGTGTGTATATGCCAGAGTTCCCGATGTGTATATTTTTTTATTATGTTTTGGCTTTTTTAATTGACTTTAGTTTCTGTTAGTTTACAGAGCGTTTTAAAGGTTCTGTATTAGTTTCAGTCTTTTAATTATTATGATATGGAGGATATTTGTCTGGGGAGTTTTTCAAATAGTAATAATAGAACGTGTAGTACATCTGGTACTACACGTTCATAGAGCTGTAGTACCAGATGTTTATGCTTAAAAAAATCTGATGGACCAACTCAAAGTAGTTTCCTAAATAATGGAAGTTTATAAGACAATGGTCAGAAAATTCCAAAACTCTTCATCCCCAGAAATATAATTTACACTTTGTGAAAAAGTACTGACAGAAGATACCTGAAATTTTGTATAGTTCCTGATTTAGAAGTGTTTTTTAATCTTTTCATTTGATGAATTAAAATCAGAGCAGGGATTACACAAACACAACACTTTGTTGACTCTCAGAAGGGATAGCTCAGTAGGTGATGGTCGGAAGGTCAGAGGCTCAAGTCCACTGACTGGCTACTCTGAAGTAACCTTGAGCAAGGTACCATCTCTGCACACTCCCCGGGTGCTGGATTGGTGGCTGCCCACTGCTTCACTGAGTGAATGGGTTAAATGCAAAGGACAAATTTCCTATGGGATTAATAAAGTATACATTATTATTAATATCTCAGTCATGTCATCCAGAGTCTAACTAAACATGTGTGTTCATGCCTCATCAGGCATGCTGTGATAACAGATTTTTGCCAAACTGACAAGTAGACTAAAACTAAGGACAGTTCTGGAAGATGTTTTATTTTATTTGACTTTAGGTTTTTATCAAGTCTAGTTTTCATTTTCATTTTAGTTAACTATTTTTTCCCCTACAGCTCATTTTACATATTTGTTTAAATATGTAATGGAAATATAATAACCTTTGTATGTACATTTGGTAAAAGAACATGCATCCATCGATCCATTACAGAGAACTGAGCAATGTTGGGAGAATCAGATCGGGACATACTCCTTTCAGTTTAGGTGTGGAATCAGCCCGGGCAGGTGACCACTCGTTCGCTCTGAACTCGGTGGCCGATTACGTGTGTTGTTCTCGCATGGATGCAATTGGCCATCACACAGACTTTGTACCATGGAGATGGAAGGTTAAAGAGTTTCTGCTCTGGCTGTTTGCCTTGTCACGTGCATCTTCGTCGGGTGATGGCTAAAAAGTTCAGGGCTGCCTTAGTTAGTAACTAACCCCTAACCCTGTTATCTGGCTGTGTTTACCCTTGTGTCTTTGCAGAGGAGGAGAAAAGATGGTAATGTTGAAAGAGACTCAGGCAGTGAGAAATGGTGTGGTATTTATCTATGTTAAATTAATACGCAACCTCATATGTAGTACAACATGTAAATATTTTTGCTAGTATTTAATTCCTTTTTTAATTTATTTTTTGTGGACATGTGCCACCATTTGGCTTGTTTTGATTCTGCAAATGTTTTTTTTTTTTTTTCAATTTGTACACTGAAGCTTCATATACACTGCTCACAAAAATTAAAGGAACACTTCAAAGAAACATATTAGATACATCAGATCTCAATATGAAGTTGGATATCTATACAAATAACAACAGGGCAATGTCTTAGGAACAAAAGGATGCCAAGTCTTTTAATGGAAATAAAGGTTTTCTGCCTACAGAGGGCTCAATTGTGTAGACACCCTAAAATCAGAGTGAAATGAAGATGTGGCAGGCTAGTCCATTTGTTCAAAAACGTAATTTCTGCTACTCAATATGCTTTTCAGTATCTTGTGTGGCCCCCACGAGCTTGTATGCATGCTTGACAACGTCGGGGCATGCTCCTAATGAGACAACGGATGGTGTCTTGTGGCATTTCCTCCCAGATCTGTATGAGGGCATCCCTGAGCTGTTGTACAGTCTGAGGAGCAACCTGGCGGCGCCTAATGGACCGAAACATAATGTCCCACAGATGTTCTATTGGGTTTAAGTCAGGGGATCGTGAAGGCCATTCAATTGTTTCAATTCCTTCATCCTCCAGGTACTGCCTGCATACTCTTGCCACATGAGGCCGT
>VURO01015924.1:10039-23518 GCA_015108175.1 Pelvicachromis taeniatus
CTCATGACACTCGTGATTAGTAATACTGATCATACGAAAGCTTCATCCTGCTGCATTCAGCAGTGCATTTAGCAGTAAAGTATCACAGCCTCCATCCACTGACAGCCACAAGACATCCACTCAGGTACTTACATTCATCATGTGATGATGCTAGTCATCACATGATGCTAGTCATCACATGATGCTAGTCATCACATGATGCTAGTCATCACATGATTGCTAGTGATTTACATCACTAGCAAGTGGACCCTAGCAGACACATGTATGCAGAAAATCTAGCACATCTATTATGCATGCTGGTGAAGGCATTGTTATGTCAGCACAGACGACATCATTTGCCTGCATGGAGGATTGCACCGAAGCACACTCCACAGCTAAGGCACCAGTCACAAAGATGCAGAGACTGGTTGCTGACCACCAGTAAGGAAAAAAAATTCCCAACCAACTGCAAGTGGTTGCTGGAGGTTGCTAGCGGACGCTGTGAAATCAGCTGCTAAAGCCCCGTTCACTCAGGCCTAGAGACTGTTCATTTAGGAAAAATGTATATTCCCCTACTGGTTGCAGAAGGTTGCTTACTGTTGCTATGTGAATTTGGTCACAAAAAGATACTGCACCAAAAACATGCTTGCACTTGGCCATTAGCAGCCTTCTGTCATTGGCTGTGGTTTATATGAAAGATACTATCAAAAGTTGAGCCTTTTGGAAAGTGTTGGTCGCAGTGCTAAGGCACAACTTTCACTTGGAAGGGAACAATTTCCATTATATTCTCTGATTGCATTGCACTTTTCAAGTTTGAGCTGAACTAAGCAGTAGGTGAGTGAGTGTTTTTAGACAAGTCGTATCTTCCATGTAAACTACAAGCGACCACATCACTCTCTTTGCAGCCAGCAAGCACCAACTACTCGCCAACTGATCAAGGGATATACATTTCCCCCTGGAGGTTGCCAGGGGGCTGCTAACCGGACTCTTGGCCCTTCATACGTGCTCTCCACCAAGTTTCATGCATTTGTGAGTCTTCTGGTTTTGACTATTGTGTTCTTTTTTTTTTTGTTTTAGAAAGAATTATATCACTAACAATCCAGTACGTTTTTTCACATCTTTTTTTTTGGTTCTCCTTAGCAGCTCCAGCCCTGTCATTTGATTGGATTTATCAAAATATTAGAAAATAAAAGGTGAATGAAAAAGTAGAGTTAATTTCATTTCACCTCGCTGTCTCAACAGTAATGAGTCTCTGCACCTTACTATCAATTTGTAGAGTAATTAAGCTTTGCTTTTCTGCCATTCAATTCCCCAGGTGGTGTTTTTAGTCTCCTTGCTATTCTTTTAATATTACACAATACAATTACATGTTCAAGTCTCTGTGTGGTGTGAAACAGTTCTGTGAGTAGAAACCAAATGAGCTATAATTTGACTGTCATAATTTTTTATTTTCTGCAGCAGGAGTTGAACCCTTTAGAAGAAATAAGAGTCTACATGTTGATAGCATGTTTCCCATTCTTTAATTAAAAGAAAATTACCATCCCTACTCTCAAAGTCTCTGCTTCTATTATGTATTAAGAGCTCCTTTTAAGCAGAAAGGATGTCCAGTCCTCTTCTTCACTTCTCCAGCAGCTCTTTTGAAGTATCATCCAGCACAGTCATTTCCTGTGCGCTGCCCTCCTCTCTCTCATGTCCCACTCATCAAAGGAGTCAATCAGCAACTGCCAAATAAACTTCATCTCACTTTTCATGTATTGTTTCAACCATAAATGTTGTATTTGTTGATTTTAGGAGGCACTGCTAACCACCACACAACAAGCTACCCGATTTCTAACTTAGCCCAATGCTACGTTAATATTTTTGTCCATACTTCAATAGTCTAAGTAAGGGCAAATGCTGAGAGTGAACACTGTTTACCCTCAGATGTTCACCTATGCATAAACATATGCTCAACAATAACGATAAATGAAACCATACACCATTCTTTCCTTTCTTTGCACCCGCAAAGTGTCTCCAAAGTCCACAGCAGCAAGAGGTCCATCTACAAACAGCTGTTCTGACTTTGGTGTTCAGTATTAGAGCTGCATACTGATCCATTAATCCCCCTGCCACAACAACAACAAAACTATTGGAAAGTTTTGACTTGTGTGCTTCTGGAGACAGACAACAGCAGGTAGTGCTGCTTTTCACTTAATCAAATATATACTGGAATTTAGAAAAATCATTGTTGGCCCTGAATGGCACTTCTCGGCCTTGTTTAGATTTAATATTGCTTTTCTGTTTGAAAAAACGTCCATATCCACATTTATCCTGGCTTTTTTTTTCTTCTTTTAAGGTCCCAGGCTATTCAAAACATTCAAGACCCCCTGGCTAATGATGCATGTGAATAAATACGTTAGCATGGATTTAAACTTTTAGTTCTTCTCTGCCTGTACTCCTCCCTGTCTTATTTCTACTACCAGTGTTGTTTTTGGCAAAATAACCATTTATATTCACAGTTTCTCTCCATTTCCTGTTCCTCTTGACAGAAGAAGGCAATGCTATTGGTGCATTTTGTGCAGTCTTTGAAGTGATGGATAAACTTCCTCTTCTATTAGAGCACAATAACGCTCGTATTAGAATAAATAATCTGATAAATTACCCATTACATGTGCCTGTGGCTTTAGGGTTTGTGGGACCAGCAGTCAAAGCATAGATGCCCAGAGCTTCTTCTCCCATAGCATTCCCTAATCATCCAAGGAATGTAATGTCTCCATGACCTGGGTCTGGGTCTCCTCCCACTTAGACATGCACCTCAATTAGGAGGAACCCAGGAGGCATTTTAAGCAATTGTCCAAACCACCTCAACTGACTCAGCTGCCTTTTGAATGAAGCTCATTTCCATTACTACCCACAACTCATAACCACTTGTGAGGGTATGAACGTAGATGGAGCGGTAATTTACAGCTTTGCTTTCAGGCACTGTTCGCTCCACTCTTTCCACACTTGTGCACAAGACCTGAAGTTGAAGTTCTTGAATGCCAGCTTTTTCCAGCTGGCCTGAGACTTAGAGGTGCTTGGATTGTGGTCCCACTTAGGGTAAAACCATAACCACGGCAGCATGATTTTTCCTCGTATTTTATGTGATACTTTGGATCCCTGCAGGGTGCTGAACAGTATTACGTTTATGAAACAGAGGTTTTCAGCATTTCCAAATATATATTTGTGTCTGTGTGTAGTAAAGTTTATGTAAATGATTAAAAACAAAGTTCATCTGAGGAGAAGGCATCCCACACAGTCTAGCATCAAATGTGAAATCCTGTTTTTCTGTGATTTTATGAATGGAAACTATTTATGAAAACATGTCAGACAGGTTGGTTGTGTTGCAGCTTGCTGGAGATGGAGAAAATCCACTTTTGTATTTTAAAGAAAGGGGAGTGAAGCTGGAGAAAGGCAGAGAATATTAATGCTGCCTGAGGCAGCCTGAAGTGAATCTCAATAGAGTTCTGCTGACCATCAGACACTTTACAGGAAAACCTAGAAGGCTGGTAAAAATGTGCTCCTCTCCCTTTAATGTCTCCATCTCTTTCATCTCTGCCACGTAGGGTGAGGTTACATGAGGTCGCTTGAAGGACAATCCACTCGACAAAATTCATTTATGATGATTTTTAGCTTCTTTTTTTAGCTTTTACATATAGTACATTATGTACTGTATATCTTCTAGTAGTGGCCTGTCTCTTATTGACGCCCGTTTCTAATAAACGCCGGGTTTGAAAACATGTCACGACAAATAGACGCCGTTCTCCAATAGTAGCCGGTCTCCTTTAAGCGCCGGTCTGTAAACGCTGATTGCCAATGACCCACCGCCTTCTCCGTACGGTACTACTCTTTTCGAACCATCTAGGCTACCGCCCTCCTGCAGTAAATCATACGGCAAATACCTTGTTGTGTCAAAAATGCTTTGTCATCAGATGCTATCGAGGAAGGAAGAAATTCAAAACGTCCATTCCGTCTGAGAAGGGAATAAGAGCCGATCTCTTTTAAACACCGGGCCGGCTGAATAATTTTTTGAATAAACGCCAGGGCTACTATTGGAAGATATACGATAGTAATAACTTGACTTTGGGTGCTTTTTGGGCCGTTTTCTAGTGATTATCGCAGTCAGACCATCAAGTCTAGGCTTCAGTTTTGGTGAATGGAATTCTCTTTTATTAGTTCATTTCTTAGCACTAGCATCTCCAGCCCAACAGCCTCCAGTCTTTTTGTCATTGCCACTGTCTCCACACCATCCATTACAGCAGGTCTCACTACCATCTGTCAAATATTTCTTATCCCTTTCACTTCTGTTGAAAAACTACTTCTGACACTCATGTACACCCTCCCTGCACTCTCTTATTCATGTTACTTCTGCACAATCCATTGTTTTGAATGGTTGACCTCTGGTATTTAAACTCTTCCACTCTTCCTCACCTCCTATTTACTGTCTTCCTCTCATTCACACGCATGTATTCTGCCTTACTGACTTTCATTCTTCCACCTGCTCCCTACTCTCACTACAAATCATAATGTTGTCTGGAAACATCATAGTTCACAGAGACTCCTGCTTGACCTCATCTGTCCTATACATCATCACTGCAAACAAGAAGGGTCGCTCCCTGATGTAATCCCACCCCCACCTTGAACCCATTTGTCACTCCTATCAATTTATACCATCAAATAGTTTAATAATGAAGCTATCATCCATAAGGTCTGTCTTTAAAAAAAGGTGTTAGCCTTTTTTTAAAGACAGCTTCTTCATTTTGAAATGAAGAAGCTGCTGAAGCCATTGGGTGACATCGCGTTGGCTACGTCCATCTTTTATACTATGTATTCCTGTAACTTTGTGTTGTGCAAACATGAACAAGTTTAGACATTGACAGTCTTCAAGTGTATTTGTATACTAGTAGCAGCTACGGCTTACACTAAATTCCTAAAAGCACATGCATGCATATGTAAAAATGCAGTCCTAAATTAGTTAATACATCTTCTGAAACTTGTTTCAGTGTCAGGCTTCAGCAGATTTGAGTAACCTGGCTGCAGATATTTGCTCCCTTTTTGCCACGAGAACATTGGCGAGGTGGACATCATCGCTGGATTTTGAGAGATGAGGTCTCTCTGGCTCACAGCTGAAGTTGAACTGATTAAATATGATGGACAGTAAACTGAGATGCTACTATTTCCACGACTGAGTCGGTGCTGTTATATTATAGTAATTTTAAGACTACAAAGTAATAATCCTAGCTTTGGCCCTTGGAGTTTTGTGGATTGTTTTTCAATTTTTTTCTGTCATTTCATAGTTTAGTTGAGCCAAAAGTAAAAAAAATATTTACCTGTCTGTCCAACCAGCACTTTTGAGTTTTTTTTCTTTACATTGGAACTCCCAAGCTAGGTAATTAGTGGAGAGAGCAGAATGTGGGTGTTTCCTTTTAGCAAGCTGTGCGGGTTTGTACACCTTAACCTTGTTCTTTCACATTAATTCAGATAGCAGCAGGCTGTCCATAGAATCACAGCAGAGGTCACAGCAATGTTACCACGCACGGAGGTTAACAAGTGGGCTGTGACCCTTGTATTCAGCCCAACATCTCCAGAGACACACCAAGATCAATACAGAGCACCAGTTTAAGAGGCTTCTCTGAGAATAATACAAGAGAAGTTCAACTGGCTGAGGCCAGATTGTCCCTCAGGTTCTTTAAGTGTAGAAGAACAGACTGACCGTAAGAAATAAATGTACGATGATACACTGCAGACTCAGTCATTCATTCTGGAAAGAAAGTGGGTTTCCATGGTAATGTTTCCCAAAGTTATTGTAATGAAATTTCAGGGGGGGAAATAAGCCCTCTGCTGCCCTCTAGGGGAGTTTTAGCACAAGTACATAGGGACGATTGTAAAGATGGTCCTGCTTTAGTTATCTCACAAAAAAGAAACCGTGATCAACAGGATCAGAATCAAGATCACTTTAAAAGTACACATTTAGTAGCCAAAGAAAGCAAAGACACATACATCCTTGCCAGATGCACAGTAGAAACAAGATGAAGCACCATGAAACATGGAGCACATTACAGAAACAGATCTATAAAGACGGCATCAACCTGGATTTACCAGTAATCGTGTTCACAACTTAAAGCCTCCATAAAAATGACAAAATACATCAACCTGTCCCTGTTTACATGTACTAGTGCATCTCTAAAGACTGAAAATCAAGGTCCATGACTCTGCAGGAAGAGTTGGGAGGCACAGAATGGATCCAAGGTGTTTGAAAGTGATGGTGATGGGGTTCCTCATTATTAGCTGGTGTTGGTGGCAGTTGGTTCACCCTTTTTAATTAAGTTCAAAGTCAACCTGTCTACTAGAGTATATCTTAAATTAATTTTTGAGTCATTTTGGGAAACATTCAAATCTTTTATAACAATCAGGCAGGCTGGTCTGAGTATTTCAGAAACGGCTGATCTGGGAATTTCCAAAACAATCATCAAAGAAAGTGGTCCAAGACAGAGAAAATATCCAGCGAGTGGGTGTTCTCTGATTGAAAATGCCTTGTTGATGCCAGATGTCATTATGATCAGATGATAGGAAGGCAACAGTAACTCAAACAGCCACTTCTTACAACAAAGCTATAGCAGAGCATCTGTGAATACACAACATCAGGCTTACCAAAATTGAACAGCAGGAGATTGGAGAAAAAAAAACGTTGTCTTGTGATTCTGATTTGACATAAACATTATAAAAACATCGATAATTCCTGCCTTGTATCAATAGCTCATGCTAGTGCTGGTATTGTAATAGTTTATGGGGATAATATATCGACACACAGTGAGCCTTTTAGAACTAGCTGAGCATTGTCTGAGTAATGATGTTGATCATGTCCATCCCTGTATGACCACAGTGTAGCCATTTTGTCATGGCTACTTCCTGTAGGATAACTTATCATGTTACAAAACTCAAATAATATCAAACTGGTTTTTTGAACGGGATAATGAGTTCACTGTACCCAAATGGTCTCAATCCAATAGAGCGCTTTTAGGATGGTAAATCTGAAGCAACTGTGTGATGCTATGGACCAAAATCTCTGGGAAATGTTTTCAGAACTTTGTTGAATCTATGCCATTAAGACTTTAATCAGTTCTTATTAGTTAGTAGCAATGTGTATTTACTGAGGTGGATGCATTTTCTGTTCATTGTCAATATTTAAATAGGTCATTAGCTAATAGTTTTAGTAGGCAGTATGTGGACCATGAGCTAAAAATGATGGCATAGACTTTGTGCCTATCTAAAGGCAATACATCTAGCAGACATTAATTACACACCACACGTGTTTCCTGAAAGTCATCTCATTTTGTGTCGAAAGCATACATTTTCATTTTATAAGCCGCGGATGGACTAAGTTTCGAAATGGTAGTAATATACAAAAAAACGTATTTATTAATTAATTTATTTGTTCAATTTTTATTTTATTTTTTTGTGCGCTACACGACAGCGTTATGAACCCACCAAAACCGTAAAGTTCTATTGGACGGCCCCAAATCCATGAATTCGATTGGTCCATCTATGTCCGTCTCCTTAAACATCTCGACCTGAAACACGGGCACCTCGAAAGCGTGACCAGGTAGCTAGCTGTATTGCATAGCTTCCAATAATAAATATTTAAAATATAATAATAATATCAACAATATAGTATCAACATTTGGGATTTCTGGATTTTTTGATCAACAGGAATGACACACTTTTGTTGTTAGCGTTCCTCGATTTGAAGGTAACTTCATACATCCTGGCATGATGCTGTTGCTGCTAACTCGCTAACATTACCGGCTATTCAACCAAGCTGCTGCTTTTCGCTGAGGATAATAATGCTATTAAACCAGAGTATTTGCGTCTCTTTTAACCTTCACGTTAAGACGGCTGCTGCTGGTTATTTCCTGCGTTTTAAGTATGTATTGGGTGATTGGAGTTCGTAATTGCAAGCAGCTCGTTTAACGGTGCTCAGCTGTGAAAACCTTTATCATCCTTTAGCCTTTGCTTTTTGTAAGACGCAAACGCTATTTTCAGTTTCCAAATCTTTATATCAAGCCGAGTTCCATATATGTATAAAAATATACAGATCAATATACGAATTTGCATTGATTAACACATTAGGGGAATAAACGTCACAAATGTACGACTTTCTTTTGTCCATCCCGGGAGCCTGAGCGAGATTGTTAACGTACAGAAACGGCTATTTACAAAACCATTATGTCACAGTGTATTTGATGCACCGATCCAAGCTTTTCTGATTGCTGGTGCAATACTCGTGTTAAATCAATTATCACAATAATAAAGAAACTGGGATCCAGTCCTTATTTCTAGGCAGCATCAAGCTGGACTCGAAATCTTTCCTAGCTCTCCCTCGAATAAGCGGAAAAAAATAAACTTCTAAGAATATAAATGAACGGAAACGTTATTCATTAATGAAATAATACGTAACACGGGGATCACAATACCATGAAAAAAATATTGAGGTATTTTCTCTCATTTGTTTTCACCAGTATCATTTTACCTGTTAAGCAAACTGGCCAAAAGGGACCCTCAGTAACGAATAGTTTACTCTTACAGTCTGTATCACGTTAAAATGCCAATTAAATGTTTACATCAATCGAGCTGTTTGGGAACTTTAAATATAAATAATTTCTTTTTAGCGTCCATCTGCAGTCTGACATCAGCCACCCTGTCTCTTTCTAGCAGAGGGACCTGCAGCATTTAGAGGGAAGTCTAAAGAAGGGCTAATTGTGCCTTGCACTAAATTAATTATAGTTTTAGACACAAATGATTTTGTAATATAGATTTATAACACAAAATATAATTCTATTTATAAGTTGTGCTATGTTATTATAGATTAGCTGCTTATGCATTAAATCAGTCATGGACAGAAATTTTGGCAGTGCACACATTTTTGTGTTTGAAATGTTTCTGTGATTTAGAACAATAACAAGCATTTCATACATTTCAATGACTTTTATTGGCAACAAAATCAAAATGATGTTAAAAAAAAATTAAACTGTTGAACCACCTTCTTCACAAGTTCTGCAATCCTCTGTGGCACGTTGGATATTGGCTTATGGGCCAAATCCTGACTAATGGCATTTCGTGCCTCATCAGTGCTTAAACTTGAAAGGTTTTTGGGCTTCTGATTTTCTGCTCGTGGTTAGTAAGGACTGACCTAAAAATGTCTTTTGAAAAAAAAAAAAATCAAAATTTAAAAACTGACGTGCCAAAATGAATGCAACACAAATGTTGGACCAAAACTTTTAGCCATGACTGAATCTTTGTGGGCCAATAAAAATATACCAGTGGACAATTAAAGTCTGATTTTCAGGTCTGATGTTGATGTTTATTTTGGGGGGGAACAAATGTTACATTGAATACTGTCAAAAAATTCCAACGGTTCCTGAAAGAATCAACTTTGTGCTTTTTCAGTGATCTTAGGGTCATTACACTAATCCCAGGCAGGGCGCCACATCCAAATCTCAGCAAAAACACAGAAAACAACACAGCAAACACCAAAAACAATAAAAAAAAAAAAAACAGGTAAAAAGAAACTAAATGCCCAAAAGAATGTCTCCTCTGTAGCGCTCCATCACACTTACTGACTCACTTTCTCTCAACCAACCTTTGTCTTTGTGGGGCTGCTGTGACACCATGCCTGGGTTTACTGTAATGATACTACTACTAATAAAAGCGCAAAGTCGCTGCTTTCAGGAACCACTGGTTATCTTTCAATTGAGCAAATGGTTCAGGAGTTACAGATGTTTTCAACATCTGTCTGACGCCAGTGACAGGTTAGGCTTTAGAGGGTTAAACCCGTGAATGGAAACTTAAACTGTCATGTCGGTCGATTGAGCTTTGGATGTGTTTCATTGGCACGTGGAAGTCAGCTGTGTTGACCCGATTGTTTCCTTTTGTCCACAGCCATGTCTTTCCATCAGGATCGTGGGGGTCCCCGGGGAGGAGTGCCTCCCGGCCAGCATGGTACCAACCAGAACTACAGACCCACCAACGTGAGGCCGCCCCCTCCCCAGCCTCCAGTGTCCTCCTACCGTTATGATTCACAGACTGCCCCCTTTATGCCTCCACACCCTGACTTCATGCAGTATCCACCTCCAGTTCAATCCCAAACTTCCAATTCTCTTAACCAGTGCCCAGTGCGCCCGCCTTTCTCGAAGCCTCCCACCCGACAAGGCTTCCCTGAACCGCCACCTAACTTTCCACCTCCTCCCCTACCCGGCTCCGCAGGTAGTCTCGCTCCAAGGGCGCAGGTGTCTGCTCAAAATGCCTACCACCCTTATATGATGCCTCCTGTGCCCCCACCACCGCTACCACACCCCCCAATGCCTCCCCCCATGGCCTCTCAATCAATGAACTACCACGCTCCATACTCCATGAACTACCCCCATCCTCCTCACCCTCCATTCCCTCCTCCTACCTTCAGCTCCAGCTACATCCAAAGCAACACCCAATTTCAAGCAGACCACAGCATCAGGCACGGGGGGCAGTACAAGTACGAGAAGCCCATAGACAGCAGGAGGTCCCCAGAAAGAGGGTATCGGCACGATGATCACAGGCAGAAGTGCTATGGCTATGGAGGCCACGGCGACAGGCACAAAATGGAATTTCCTGGAGAGAGGAAGGACCGCGGGAGAAGTCCAGACAAGCGCAGCAGGCAAGAGGGTGTGCGGTATCGGTCTGAATACGACCGAGGCCGGACTCCCCCCAGACACAGGAGCAGGGATCGCAGCAGGTACACAGACGACGCTCTGCCAAATGAAATCCATCAGTGAAATGATTTCCTTTGAACTACTCTGTCTGTTTACAGAGAGCGGTATCGGCACAGAGACAGTCGGAGATCCCAGTCACCCGACAGGCACAGAAAGAGGCCTCGAAGGTACACGTGTTGCTATGTATGGCTTACCGCAGCTGTTGTGAAATAGTGCTCATCAATAAACCCTTTTAATCCGTAAGTTTGACGTCACAAAGAAAAAAATCCTTTATTTTGAAAGAGCAGCACATTTGGCATTCGTAGTTGTTGTTGTTTTGTTTTTTTACTGCCATTTCACACATCAGTACAGAAGCTCAGAAGTTTTCAGATTATATAGAGAGAACAGCGTGAAGAAATGACACTTTTTCTTTCTCTTAATCAAATGATTAAGGCTATTGCTTTACTATTGCTTTACTTTACTTCTTTTTCTCCTACTCTACAAGCAGGGCAGTGACGTTAAACTAAGCTGTAGTTTAGTCTATTGTCTCAAACATCAACCTTTTGTGGTTCCATTATAGTCTCAGAATGGCAATTGGGACAATTTTGAAAATTACCAAAAGGAAGTAGGTCAAGAAATAAAGGTAGTTTAAATGAAGAGTTTAAATACCTAAGGTCAAACATTCAAAGTGACAGACTGTGCACAAGACAGGTGAAGAAGAAGAGAGTGCAGGCAGGATGGAGTGGGTGGAGGCAAGTGCCAGAGGTGATTTGCAACAGAAGGATAGCAGCAAGAGTGAAAGGGCAGTTTATAAGGTGATTTGATGGCACTAACAAAAACACAGAGAGCAGAGCTGAAGATGCTCAGACTTTCATTGGGAGTGACCAGAACAGACAGGATTAGAAATGAGTGTATCAGAGGGACAGCTTGGGCTGAGCGGTTTGGAGGCACGGCTCAAAGGGTTTGGACTCGTGTAGAGGAGGGATGGTGGATATAGCGGACAAAGATTCATGGATATACACTTTAAATGAAAGTAACGATATCTAAGACCAAAGCCTGAAGGCACCATACTGGTAATGACTCATATCTAAACCTCTATGTTAGAAAAAAAATGGTGGTTTCTTGAGCAGTGGCTCTATTTAGATGGAGGTCATTTTTTAAGCAAAGCAAAGTAGTATCATGTAAATAATTTAACTTATTAATTTCTTGCCGTTTTCTAGTATTTTAGTATTAATATATTTTCTTTGGTTAAAAAGGAGCAAGTGTAAACATGAGACCTTAACTGAAATTTAACTTCCTGTCTCACATTGACTTTTCATTTTCATATGTAGCCGGTCAACGAGCAGAGACAGGAAACGTGGTCGCTGGGAGGAGGAGAGGGACCGGAGGTCAGAGAGCTCCTCGGGGCTGAGCCGAGAGCGCAGCTTCTCCGCCATGAGGAGCAGAGACTCTGACGAAGCCTTCAGCGACAGAGACCGAGAACGGGAGAGGGAGAGAGAGAGGGAGCGGGACAGGGAGCGAGAAAAAGTGAAGGAGAAGGGCGATGACGAGAAAGAAGAGGAAGACCTGCTGAAACCTGCCTGGATTCGGTGCACCCACGCTGAGAACTACTATTCCAATGACCCCATGGACCAAGTGGTACTGTTGACACCTTTGTTTTTTCATAAAGCTAACATTTGATAAGTTCTTAATTGTTTGTACCTGTTTTACATTGTCTCCATAGCTCTAACAACATATTTGTCTGTCTTGCCTAAACAAGGGGGATGGCTTTCTTCAGTGGTTATAATACACTGTTAAAAAGAAACTTTGCTAATCTTCTTTCTGCCATTACACAAATTTTGCTTGCAGTGGTGTTAAAGAATAGCTTTTGAAAAATTTGCCCACCCCCAAGTAGGCTTACAACACACTAATAACAAGAAACCAGAGCCAAAAAGTACCATAAATTATAAATACTAAAGACATAATTCAACCTACTGTCTTTTCTAAGCTTTAGAAACAAATGCACAACACCAAAATTATTAAATACCCATTTTATTCAGTCATCATTGCCATCCATCTATCTATCCGTTTACTGTTGACTGGATCATAGGGGCTAAGCGGTCTAAGCAGATAAGCCCAGCCCTTCTCCCACTGCCCACCTCCTCATGTTAAGACCGAGCAGGCCGTTCCTCCCACTCACTCCCCTCCAGTCCATACTGTTCCCGGCAGGAGAAGGTAGTCCCCAGCACTTTCCAGCACCCCACCAGTGACTTTAATAAGGCCAGCTACTCTAAACGTTTGTTTGCAGCCTCCACAAGGGAAAGCCCACTGCCTCTCACTGGGGACTACAGACTAGAACAGAGTCTAGTCTAGTCTTTTCCAGAAGACTTGTTCCATAGCTCAAGCTGTTCATTGAAGTTAGTCAGAATATATCTAGCCGGTATCTCTAAACCTTGCGCAATACCTCAGGCTCCTTTCCAACCAGAGATGTGACATTCCATGGACAACAAGCCTGTATTGGAAGCTTGGTGGTGGGTTATAGGAGGGTGGACTTCTGTAGCTTTTTCAGGCTAAGGCTGGCTGGGCCCCCACTGGCTTACAGCCAGGCCACCAGAGCTCCTGCTCCGGGCGGTACCCTAGTAACCCTGCTACGATTGCCCCGCCAAATCACTCTCTCTCTCTCTCTCTCTCTCTCTCTCTCTCTCTCTCTCTCTCTCTCTCTCTCTCTCTCTCTCTATATATATATATATATATATATATATATATATATATATATATA
>VURO01015930.1:2218-21583 GCA_015108175.1 Pelvicachromis taeniatus
AGAGGGGGTGTGATGCAGTTACCGCTGTCTTTATGTGTGAAAAAAAATTGCTGTGCACGATTTGCATCACTCAGATCTATTTCTGAAAGCGTGTTTATGTCTGAATTTCCTCATCTCTATGTTCAGGTACACCCCTCACCCCCCAAAACTCCACACATCCATCACACAGCCGGGTGTCACACGTTTATTATCATTTCAAAGCAATGCTTGCATTACACAGATGTGTCGTAAATGAAATGCAATTTTCAAGAGCGGATACCAAAACAAAGAGGCATTTGGTCTGTCCCCGTGGGAAATTGTGACATCTAGTGTGGTTTAAATATTATAGCCAAAATTTCAGAGTAAAAAATACCAGAGCACAGTACACATTTCTAAGTGAAAGAGGGAGAGAAGCTGGGTCTGTGGTGTTAAATTAAAGTCCGTCCATTGTTAGAGTGCCTCCTCAGTACAAGCAGACTCTCTATGCTGTAGCTGTGGGAGCGTACTGCATGGCTAGTCTGTCAAACTCGTTCTCCTGCAAGAGAACAAGAAGCAGAGGACACAGTTAAGCACCACAAGAGCACTGTAACCCACTTTTAGCATGTTTATGTACATCTGCACTCTTGTGTAATTACCACAGTGTGGGACAAGGGCTAAAGACCCACAGTGGCTTCGCTCCAAAGGACACCTGGCACCAAAATTTTTATAACATCCAAGCCACACAATTAAACTGCAACAGATTTAAATACATTGCATTATATTCATCAGAATGACTAACGACAAGAATGTTACCTTAGCTAAATAGTCTTTGAGGAATGGGTGGGCTCTGTGTGCATCTTTCAGCTGGGAGAGGTATCGACTGGTTACCTGGGGATATCATAAGCTCATCAGACAAACAGTACAAAAGAAAAAACAGGCAATGCTGGCCAAAAACAAAAAAAACCCCAAAGTTTAAAAGTCCACAAAAAGCAGGTTTACAGAGGAAAGGTGACACAGGGTTACCAACACTAAAACAACTTTTCCAAAATTTCTTTTTATGCTCAAACTGCATCAAAACTGTAACATGTCACACTTGTAAAGAATATCATAGTCATGTAAATTTAATGCCATAAAACATCTGCTTTAACTCCTTTCTACTTATTAATACCAGATAATAAGACCCTGTGTTTTGCTATGCAAAGAAATCTCCTCATAACTCCAGGAAACCTTGAGTGAGATGTGCTAATCAGCAGTTACTGCAGGCAGAAACATTCTAATTATGACTTGTAGCTTCATGTCAGCAATGTGCCGCTATCCATGTGCTCTGAAGTCCTTATGATGTAAGGGAGATAAATGAGTGTTATCTCATGAACTCTGATCTTCAGATTGTGCAACTCCATGGTAGAAAGGATTGTCCTAGTTCAAAACAAAACGTTCCTAATATGAGAAGTGCATCTTATTTTTTAATCCTTTACGCAAGCATGAAGGGTTAGGGGGCAAAGCTGCTTCAAATCCTCTTTGAAATACGATGAGTTAACCTATAAGATGTTGATAAATCCAATGGTTAAATCACTAAATCACAGACAGCTTTGGGTTCAAAGTCTCACCTCAGGAGCTTTGCCCAAGTGCTGGGTCAGCACTATGAGGTTGATCAGTGTCTCAGGGTGGCTGCTGTCCTGATAGGGATAAGAGAGAGAGGGGGAGAGAGAGGGAGAGGGAAATGTAGATGCTTTATTCTCAGCATGCCTAAAGTTTCTTACTGAAAGGCTCGACCTGCAGCAGGTAGTAGTGATCCAGCTTCATGCCACACTGATTTAAATGAATCACAGTAAAAACGTGAGGTTTAGAACATTACATCTTATCTGCTAGGTGTGCAGTAAAATAAATGGATAACCAATGCTCTTTAAAAATCAGCAAATAAACCTGTAAACATGACAAGACCAGACTCACAGCAGGCATCACCGTCCAAGGTTATTACAGGCAAAGGCAAATCGTTAGTATCTGTTAGACTGGCTAAGATTTCATAACAATTTGCCTGATGTGTTTATTGACAATCTGGAAGTCTACAAGACTGAGTAAAGTTCTTTGTTTTTATTGGAATACCTGCACCAATTTTCCTAAATCTTAATCAAAAATACTAAAATTAACACAGAAACTAATACAAGCTAAGCTAAAGCGTAACATTTTAAAGCAATAAAAAAAGTTAATGATGACAAAATACACACAGGAAATCAACTGAAACTAAACTGAATTAAAAACAAGTCAAAATGAAATTAGAATAAAAAACTAATTAGACAGTAAAAACCTATAATAACCCTTCCACTGACACGGGGATCAGGATTCTCAAAGCTGTCTATACTCGCAGATGGATTCAAAATGCAGATAACTTTGATTTAAAAGTGAGCTGTAGCTTTTATTTACAACAACAGATTATATTCAATAGTTTAAATAATGAAAATGGATAAATTACAATAAAACAAGACACATTTGTTGAATGAAAGAATAGAAGTTGCAGTCCAACCAAATCCTGTTATAGATTCAGTCCAAGAAGCGTGTATCTGCTGCCCCCTGCTGTTACACTTCCAGCTCTCAGCACATTTACTTCTTCAGCGTTATAATACTTTTGTTTTTTAATTACACTTAGGGTTGTCTGGGTTCAGCAGTTATAATATGGTTTACACTAAAATGAAACCAGCCTCCCGTCCAGATGACTAAAAACACACACGACCATTCACGTTCAGTGGGCATGACAGACTGCAAAATGTAACAGCTGCAATCACAAACAAAAGGATCAGCAACAACTGTAATTTCTTATCTGTTAAACCGCTCGCTGGAGGTCAGAGCTCATGTCATATTTTTTCCTCTCACAGAAAAAGATTATGCAGTGAACATGGGTGTCACTACAAAGAAATTCACAAGTTTTCAAAATGAACTTGTGGTAGTGTTAAGCGGAATTTATGGTCCAGCAGAACTGGCGCATTCGCAGTCCGCTCCAGTCGGAGGATGGCCCATCTGCCTGCTCTGCTGACAGATGGAGTTTATTCATTATGTAGAAAGTGGCACTACTCTCTTGCTCTAAAGGATCTCATTGTGAAAAATTGTGAATAAATGCGTTAGTATACTGAATTATGACTCAGATGAAGAGACAAGACAAAGACACACACACACAAAACAACAACTATTATCCACTAACCTTATCAAGCGCCTCCTGCAGCACTCCTTCAGCCTCCTCCCACTTGTTTTGAGCCATGTAGCAGGCCGCCTGGCCATTGAGGAGCAACAGTGTAGAAGAGTACTTGTCAGACATCTCTTGGAAAATGTAGTAGGCATCCTGCAGCTTCTCTCCACCCTGGAATAACAAACAGACTGTGAGTCAGTGATGATTCTGAGAAGTCAGTCAGCCCAGCTGCTGGATGTGCATCATATTGTTTTTCTAATGAGGATGGGGGTGCAGAGCTCCTGAAGAACAGAGCCATTTAATAAACCGAACAGTCCATTTACCACCTGTACACACTATGGCTAGGTTAGCTTTACACTGCACCAATATTTCCTACTAATGCCCTCCCTGCAGCTTCAGCAGTCATTTCAACTACATGAACTTTTGTATGCTGCTGAGGGTTAGCATAGAGATCATAGCATATGATGGTGATTTCAGGAAAGTTAATTAATGTTTCTCCCCTCACCACAGCAATGTTAACCCAGGCTGTTGCTAGCTGGGTTAGGGTAGCATCTTCATCCTGCTCTTGCATCTTCTTCAGCTCTTTCCTATGGAAAAAAAAAAAAGTGATTAGAGGATGACTGCCCTGATTTAAAGTCCGTTTTTGTTAAAGCAAGTTTTTCTAATTCACAGTATATGGGATACAGAATTAGCAATACATATAGTAGGTCTGCTGAGTTTAAACTGCTAGATACAGTACTGTGCAAAGGTCTCGAACCACCCCTCATTTCTCTGTATTATGCTATTATTATTGAAACATACAGTAGAAACACAGAAGTAGCTGCTCTCTTATTTCCCAAGAGATCGCCACAGCGGATATATGCGCATGCTGATTTTCCACAGATTTTCCACATGATGCCCTTTCCTGACGCCACCCTCCCATTTTATCCTGGCTTGGGACCAGCAGTAGGAGTAGGCTAGCTTGTGACCCCCTGAGACTGGGTGTGTGTCTGCTAATCTTGGAATTTCTTTAAGTAGTCTTCACAAATAGTTCTCCAGCTTCTTGAAGAATAGTCAAACCTCTTCTTTGGATGTTGGCCTCCTTTTTTTTTTTGTTCTATGTCAAGATGATCCCACACTACTTCAATAATGTGTAGATCCAGGCTCTGGGGGGATTTCATCTCATTGGCTTTGTTAGGGATATACTACATACTATGCTGAGATACGCCATGTTTTTGGCTAAAAGCCCTTGGTAATCACCCAGTTGGTGTAAGATGCGTCTTTGACAAGTTGTCCATTATGTGTAGATATAGCACTGGTTCCTCCTTTGAGTTTGGTGGGTTTTTTTTAATGTTACACTCCTTTGAAAATGGTCAGGTGGGAGAACTGGATTAAAAATGAGTTAAAAAGCAGCCAAAATCCACAGAAACACTTTGAAACACCTGGAGAACTATTATTTGTGACCGCATCAAAAAAATGACAAGAAAGCCGGTTGAAGACTTTTGTACTGAACTGTATGTACACGTTACCAAAAGCTGAGCAACCAATTCTAGTGCAAATTCTCTACTGCCATGTTCATTTTTCTCTTGGATGAAAACACTAAGTAATGTCATACCTTGCCAGGTCAACACGATCCAAGCTCAGAAGCACCTGAATGGTCATGGCCATACTAATGAAGAAAAGAAATTAACAAGGGTAAGCTTGGTCAGTTTCATGCAGAGGTCTTTAAACTGCAAGGAGAGTGAAGATCACACCGTATAGAGTATAGATGAGACAGAACACATTTCAACACCAGAGTTCACTTCCCAAAAACAAATTACTAAGGCTCAAAGTTATGGAGTTCACAGACTGTAAACAACCGACTTTGTTCAGAAGTTATCTGTGATATTTATAAAAATGTCAAACAAAGTACATGATTGATGACTTCTATATGCAAATATAGTTAATCTCCCTCTCACACACTCCCACATATTAGCCGTGTAGGCGCTTGTGTGTATTTGTTAAACAGCACAGTGAGTCCAGAAGCAGTAATCATGCAAAATGAGCTCAGATGACTGAGCGTCTCCATCAAATATTGGTTATGAATAAAAATGAAAGCTAAAATTTAAACTGTTCTTGTTTATTGTGGTGATTATTTCCAGCTCTGTAGTAAAATATGGTGAATTGGGATTGGATCATAAATCAGACCTTGTTAAGCTAAAATTTCAATCACTTCTTACCACTCGAGGCTTTCTCCTTGGTGCAGAGTCCTGAGGGCAGCATCAGTATTCATCTCGTGGTAATAGATGGAGGCAGCCATGAGCAGGAAGGTGGTGTTGGCAGCATCCACACTCTTTGCCATCTTTTTGTCCAAATCGGCAACGATTACATCCCTGAACAAAAACAAAGCCCAATTAAAACAGAACATCCCGTTTTCACTGCAGAAGAATTCAGACTAATTTCCACTGAGAACAGGAAACATGACTATATGAGAGCTTTCATGAAGAACAATAAATAGTGAAATGAACTGATAAACAAAAGATCTACAAGACCTACCATCAATATATTATCAATGCAATCTGTTAACCACAGAGGTACTGAATTATTTATTGTAGCATGTGTGTATCATTAACACATACTTAATACTTAAAGTATTTGTCTGTATTTTATTATTTATAGTATGGATTACTATACATTACATGATATTCCACAATATTGCAACACCCCTTGGTGATAAAGTATTACATCACAGTGGTGTTCGTCAGCACTGTAACAAGAATGAAGGAATACCTAAGACCCTCAAACACATAACAAGTCTCTGCTGAACCCAAATCTCTGCATTTTAAAAGTAATTGCACATCTAATTCTTCTCCTTCTTTCAGCTGCTCCTTTGGGGGACGACACAGTCAATTAACTGACTCCATCACACCAACCCTCAGCACAGCTTTTCTCAGCAATCTTACTCCTGCTATATTATCAACATCCTTTGTCCAGTATATCCACTATTCCTCCTCTGCACATTGAGACCATTTCCGCCTTGCCTCTTTAACTTTGTCTCCAAAGTTAGAAACCTGACCTGTTTGATATACTTATTTTCCAACAGAAATCTAAAGGGTGGAGTGCCCACTCCGGGTCAGGGACGAGTTCTTGTCCCAAGTGGAAGAGTTTAAGTATCTCGGGGTCTTGTTCACGAGTGATGGGAGAAGGGAGCGGGAGATCGACAGATGGATCAGTGCTGCGGCTGCAGTGATGCAGATGCTGTACCGGTCTGTTGTGGTGAAGAGAGAGCTGAGTGTAAAAGCGAAGCTCTCAATTTAGCACTCAATCTACGTCCCTACCCTCACCTATGGTCACGAGCTGTGGGTAGTGACCGAAAGAACGAGATTACAGATACAAGCGGTGGAAATGGTCTTCCTCCGAAGTGTGGCTGGCCTCTCCCTTAGAGATAGGGTGAGAAGTTCGACCATTCGGGAGGGGCTCAGAGTAGAGCCACTGCTCCTTCACATGGAGCCAGTTGAGGTGGTTCGGGCATCTGACAAGGATGCCTCTTGGGCACGTCCCACTGTGAGGAGGCCCCAAGGCAGACCCAGGACACGCTGGAGAGATTATATCGCTCGGCTGGCCACAAGCTGGAGGAGATGGCTGGGGAGAGGGAGGTCTGGGCTTCTCTGCTTGGGCTGCTGCCCCTGCGACCCAGCCCCGGATAAGTGGAAGAAGATATACAGATGGATGGAAATCTTAGCATCTTCATTCTGCCTCAGGCGCCATCATTTCCAAATCATGCATCAGAGCAGGTCACTACCGTCTTATAAACCTTCCCTTTTATGCTTGCTTCTATCCTTCTGTCACAAATTGCTCCTAACACATCCACCCACTCCATCTTGCCTTCCTCTCTCTTGTCCTCTGTCCATTGCCTTGGATGATAGCCCCAGGTATTTAAACCCAATGACCTTTACTACATCTACTCCATGTATTTTCACTCTTACACAGACATGTATTCAATCTTGTTTCTGTTGACATTCATTCCCCTTTTCTCTAGTACATATACACACACCTTGCCATGCTCTCTTCCACCCGTTTTCTACGCTCACTACAGTTCAGAATGTTGTCTGCAATCCTCATAGTCCACAGAGACTCCTACCTTAACTCATCTGACAGCCTGCCCATCGCCACAAACAAAAATGTGCTCAGAGCCAGTCCCTGATGTAATGCCACCTCCACCTTGAACCCACCTCTCACTCCTACCACACCCCTCTCAACAGTTTCACTATTGTCATACACCACCCTCAAATAAACTTTGCCACTCTTGACACCCTCATACAGCATCCCAGTTCTTCTGCTGGCAATCTTAAATATGCTTTCCCTAGAGCTACAAAGAACATCACATATCTAACTGCTTGTGTGAATTTTAACCTACTATTGATACAGATTGGAAGACTACTGTGACAACTAGTATTAACTACAGAAAAATAATATGTTTTATCCATATCGTCAAGTCCTATGTCCCTCCCATGGTGGGAGGTGTAAAATGGATGTAAAAATGGTACCTTTTGCTCTCACTCGACAAATACTCTGCAAACATCTTCACAGCCTGCAGCTCGGGGGGAGAGTTGGCCTTGATGTCATCCAGGACAACAGCATACTTTCTCTGCAGTAACACAGACAGTAAGAGAAGTCTCATCTACGCTCTTTAATCCATGAGACAGTGGTGGGTGCGCAGTGACAGAGCTCTGATGGAAACACTCACCTGGGCAATGTACGCTCTATACAAAAACATATCCCTCTCAGTCTCCTTTTCTGGTGACGACGGCTTCAAAGACAAAGCACAGGTTGCATTTCAGCATCAAATTAAGCGAGTGAAATATGAGCTAATACATTTAGCGCTGTTGCTCGCAAACGCGACGCTGGCTCATACAGAGCCACGGGGACACAGGACAGTTTTCTTTTAACACATTCAGATGTTAACTCTTTGTCACCTACCTTCACTTTCTGCGCCTCATTGATACACTGCTGATAGCTGCCGATGTAATATGCATTTTTCACATCGAACAGCTCATCAACATCTCCCTGCTGCGCCGCCATGTTGACTACAGAGCTTCCTGGACACGTAGCACATATGCGTCACCTTCTTACGTTTGGCCTAGGAATTCTGGGAGATGGAGTTCAAAAACAAAATCTGTCGCGAGCATAGATTTATGGTATGAGATATCTCTGTGCTACATGCTGAACATTTTTTGTATTTTGTCAACTCTTTTTTTAATGCTCTAGTTTTTATGTTTTTTCTTTTGATGCACCTTGTGATCTTTGTCTTAAAAGGTGCTAAATAAATATAAATTTGCTGTCTTACTTAGTTACAAGTACCATTTATATACACCTTTACTTATATTAATGTTATTTATTCTTGTGCATTTAGACAAAAATGAATATTCTGTTTTAGTTCTGCTTGACTTATCTGCAGCCTTTGACACCAGTAATCATACCATTCTTATTGACAGATTATAGAGGAGGTTGGTATTTCTGGTTCAAATGGTTCCCATCATTCTTATGTAACAGATACCTCAGAATCCATATAACAACTGTGTGTCCTCATCAGCCCCCGTCACATGTGGGGTTCCTCAGGGCTCAATCCTTGGTGCAGTTTCTTTTCTTTATTTACCCCCGGGCATTCTGCTAAACAGCTTCAAAGGAATTTCCTAGATTTTCTTTGCTGATGATACACAGCTGTATTTCTCTGTCAAGACAAACAACCTCTACTTTACTGTGATAAAACTGGATAGCTTAAAATTTCCTCCATCTCAATTGTGTTGAAACTGAGAGGGTTTTTCTTTTTTTAGTGTTTGGGCCTGAAAACTTCTCTAAGGAGGTCAGTTATTACACCAGCTTGCTCTCGGGCAATATCAAATCATGTATTAAGGACTTTGGTATTATTTATGAACAGCAAGTTTGAATCTCAGAGCTCAGCCAGTCTTGTTTCTTTCATTTAAGAAACATCTCAAAAATCAAACCTTTACTGAAACCCAACAATTTGGCACTTTTAGTACACACCTGTATTTTCTTCTCTCACGCCATCTTCATAGTCCAGAACACAGCAGTTAGGCACCTTACATAAACTAGCAAGTGCTAGTTTATTCTTGCTTCCCTCCCCAGTTTTCAACGATTTTCAGAATTCGTTTTAAAATTTGATCAGTGACATATACAGCCCTACATAGCCAGGCTCCTGTCTATATATGAGACCTGCTGAGACCTTACAACAGCAGTTAGCCTCTCAAGTCTTCTGATCAGTGTCTTTTAGCTATTTCATACAAGTATTTTAAATCCAGAAGCAATCACGCTTTTAAAGTTATAACTCCTAAGCTTTGGAAGAGGCTGTCAGGTCAGCTGAATCTGAGGTTTGTTTTAAATAACAGCTGAAAAGTCATTTTTATAGGTTAGCGTTAGCCCTTGTTCTTCTAATGTGTGCTTGAAAGTGTGTATGCAGGAATGAATAGAAGACTGCATATTTCACTGTGTGGTTTCATGTTTAAATATGAACACTTATCTTTAATGTGTGATTTTATCCAAACTGTTAAGCACTTTGTAAATGTGTGTTTTAGAAAGCGCTATACAAATAGTCACTCTTCTGCTTATAATTAGCGCCAACAGCACCTTGAGGCGACTGTTGTTGTGATTGGCGCTATATAAATAAAATTGAATTGAATTAATTATTACTTATTTTAAGTGAATATCAAGATTCTTTTAAAACCCTGCTATATAACAGCATGTAAACTGAAGGCTGTGTAAAAATGGAGCACTATCAGCCCCAACTATATAGATTACAGACTACCTGACAGTCCACAGTCTGTGAAATTGGGCAACGCTCTGCCTGGTTTGGTGATGTGCAGGGCTCCACAGGGGATTGTGCTTTCTCCACCCCTGTTCATCTCGTACACCTCAGACTGTCAGCACAACTCCGGGTCATGCCACCTACAGAAATACTCTGATGACTCTGCAGTGGTTGGATGTATTGTATTTTAGTGATGAGCAAGTAACAGAACACAAGTGGATGATTTTGCTGAATTGTCTGGGGGAATCACCTGCTTCTGGAAGTAAATAAGACCGGAGAGATGACGACTGACTTCATGACCCGTGTTTATCTTGGGACAGGATGTTGATGAGTTGCAGGTACCTATGCATCCACACTGGCAATAGGCTAAACTGGAAGACCAACACAGATGCTGTACACAAGAAGATACGAGCATGGTCTATTGCCTAAGGAAGCTGAGATCCTTTAATGTGAGCATCTAAATGATGCAGATTTACTGTCCTTTGCAGCAGTCTGTTAGGGCAGCAGCATCAGAGCTGAATGTCTATGATAGAAGATCCTTCTATCATAGACCACCCTCTGCACCCCTTACTAATAATGGAAGAAAAACAGCACAATTTACTTTTTGTGCATTTCTGCAAAGGTTCAGGAGTGATTTCGCCCCCACAATAATCACATCATACCACAAGAGGACGCTCCAGATCAATCTCACCACTACAATTGTTTCATTTTTCCCCTCATTGTGACAGACTTATCTAATAGAAACACAAATCTTACAATAAATGAACTATACAAAAATGTTCCGTAAGATAACACCTCAATAATCACACCGGGCTGACAAAAAAGGTTTTCCTGAACATAGCACTGGAAGTGCAAGAGTATTAGGCCTACACAATATATAAAATAAACTACTGTTTTAACATAACAATCGAAAAAGGACATGACCTTGGGAATTTCTGTATGTTCATTAGACAGATGGGGAAACACTTCCCCTGTCCTGAAAACATCCGCTGAAAAAGTTTTCCCCCTTTCTCACCGTCAGGATTATTAGCCCAACAGCATGCTCTCAGCAAAGTTTAGCACATTTTGTCTGCAAAAACTGTCACCAGGCGCACCAAAGTAGGCTATGTTTATGTAAAAATACACATTATAGGCTATATATTATTTTGACCCTGACAGAAAAGTTGCTCCCCACAGTTCCTGCTCATTGTTCCCTTAACACCGTTTCCTCTGGGAAATTTTCAGCCTTGGGACTGGGAACTAGACGAGGATAATTACTGGAAGCTCTACACGGGGGCAGGGACTGTGCTGGGCTGTAAATGGCCCTTTTCTTTCGGCCTGATTGGGCTTGGTCCACACCCCCTCGTTGCTCCTCCATTGGTCCGAGCCCACATCAATCTGTTGATTTCCAAGTGCCCCTCAAGTTTGAAACTTTTTTTTTACGAGTGGGAGGAATCGAGTTACAACAAACTGTGGTAACTGATCGCGCAGCAGCCGAGGGAAGAAAACACGCGTTCAATAATTTACACATCTGTGCCGAGTACACGGTTACAGAACAAAAACTAAATTAAACAGCAGCGAGGACGGGACGTTTCACAGCCAACATCCAGCAAGACAAGTGGAAGAACACATAAATATGCTGTGAAGCGACTTTATCGCCTCTGTCAGGATGAAGACTTGAGAAATTTCGCTCAGATTACTAACTTGCTGTCATCTGGCTGGCTGACCACTCCCGTGTCCCCGTGAAGCTGAGAGTAAGGTGAGTCCCACCTCAACGGTCGACCAGCTTTTAATGAAACATCCCAACCGCGTGTTATCAGAGGCCTGTGGTTAAATCACTCCAGAGGTACAAAAAATAGGGAATTAGCTTCTCCCTCCACTCCTCTTCGGACAAACACGGACTTAACGAAAGCTGTTTTTGTTGTCTGGGTTTCTTTATGTTTGACAGCCTCCATGTTTGGCTCGAGCTCAGCGGAAGTAACGGCCAATCACTTTATACGTGATTCGGATACTTTAAATAGCATTTGATAAGAGATTTAGCAGCTAACGGACTGCTTCCGAAGTGAAATTGAGTTGCACGGGTTGTTGGTTTAATAAGATGTGGACACCGTGCGAGAAATGAAAGATAAACAGAGTTTGTGCTTCACCGTGCTGATGATAATTAGGAGTGTGTGTCTGGTTTTATTAGTCATTGATTGGTAATGAAAAAGCACCGCTGAAGCACTAACTGTGGGGGTGGTGTGTTACACCGACAGTCCATGTTTCAGACTTTTGTGAGGCTTTAGACCATGTTTGCTGGATTTAAAAGGGAGATATTCACATTTATTAGTAACCATGTTGCACATACTTTGGTGTGAATGTTTATTGCCCCGTATAGACGGTGCTAAAGTCCTGAGCTGCCCTAATTTCTTTATAATGTTGTTTACAAGGACCTATGGCTTCTTGTAATCTTTTTAAAAGTAGTCTAGAGAACTAGCTTTCTGAGAGTCTTTCAGAGTTTTCCTTTGGATACTGGCTGCGTTTTCTCTCATTTTAAGTCCAGTCCTTGTACCTTTTTTCTTTTTTTGAACCACTTGGCACTGACTTGTGAGTCATTTAACCACAAAAAAGGAACCAAACTCAAGGGACAAACCAGTGTTGTGTCTAGGCATGACAGACAACTTGGCAAAAAAAAAAAAAAACCCCACCCTATCTTAAATTGCATCTTTGGGCACTTTGTTACTAACAACCTGTTGCAAAAACGCATCATTTGTTAAATACAGTTTGACAGTTTTGATTCAACAAGAGCTATTAGCTGAAAACCTGACATATCTTGACAGGGTCTGCAGTGAGGTCTTAAAAAGTCTGAGGAGACTGGACATGTGGAGCGCAAAAGAAGAAGTGGCAGACTTAAAAATAAAAATTACCTACAGTAGTTGAACAGTATTAAAAAAATAGGGAGGTGGAAATGCTGCGAATACCTGACAAAAGACCGGAGAGATGCTTCTGGTCCTTCAATCGATCCACCTACTGTTTGCTGAAGCCTCATCAGAAATGACTGTCAATAAGCCATTTTTAAAGAACTCCGTGAACTGCAGTGGCAACAGTCCTTCATCAATATAATGAAGTACACATTATATTGGGTATGGAGGTCAGGAGAGATGTGCAGCAGTTATGTATATGGGTTGACTGGTATGAGAGAGACAGAGTACCTACAGACAGGGATCAAACAAAGTGGAGGCTGTGTCATGGTTTGTGGTGTTGGGGATCTTGTTGAACGTGATTGAGTCATGACTGTAGAAGTTTGTCATCAGATTTGACTCCTTCTAGAACCTTTTGGAAAGAGTGTGATTTTTCAGCATGACGACAGTCCCAAACGCACTTCATTGTGGATTGGCCTTCCCAATGCTCAGACCTCAACATTATTGAAGCAGTGTGGGGATCATTCTGAGAAAGGCAGCCAACATCTAAAAAGAGAGCTTTGAGATATCCTTTATGAAGCCTGGAGAAGTATTCCTGCAGACAACTGAAATAAATGACGAGAAAGCTTGTCTAAGAGTTCAGAGTGTGTGAAAGAATAAAAGTGGTCATACCAAATAATGACTTTTAAGTTCATTAGAATACTGTGTACTGTTTTTTTGTTTGTTTGTTTGTTTGTTTGTTTTTTTTAATTTGCGTGTTTGCAAATACAGAATAAAAAGAAATGATGGGTGGCTCAAGACTTTTGCACAATACTGTATGTATATTGTCCATATTTCTGTATCAAACTCTGAGTCGTATCTTGTTTACCTCGCTCGTATTTTGCTCAAAACCAGCTGAGGCTTATGCTGACCTGACGTTTAAAGCAGCTGGAGGACATCTAGAACTGCTTTTAGTCCTTTACATGCTCTTTGTATGCTGAGGATTAGCCTCACAGTCTAATTCTCAGCATATTAAAATCAAAACTGTGGAGGAAAAAAAAACGGCCCTCTAACACACATGTTTTCCAAATGCTGACATGTTTTTTTGTTTTTTTTTTAACACATTGCTATGCTTACATTGTAAAGCTTTTCTCCATGACAAGGCCGGGGGGTGTGTGTGTGGATGAATAGCTTTACTGTGCAGTCGCGGCTCTGGCAGGTAGCGACACACATTACCACGCTCAGCCTCAGAAGCCATGTTAAATGAAATATGGCCTTGGATTAGGACTTAGAGGTCCGTCTCTCCTTGCACAAGCAAGAAAATGATTTGGCATGTTTCGACCTGCTCTATTTTAGTTGCAAGGCCTTCCTTTGTAGCTTCGTTGTTGGTGGCACCTGGCAACAAGTGAGCTGAGGAAGAACGAACAATAGAGGATAACTGCCAGACTTCATTTCAACACCTGCTGTATTTGAAAAGGGGAAAGGTGTTGTGCCTTTAAATTCTTCTAAACTGCATATTTAACTGGTTATATTTATCCCCTCTTTCTAGCACTTTTCTGGACTATTTTCCAATAACAGGTCATAACCTTTCCAATAATGCCTTAAACGATTGCCTTCATTTGTCTAAATGAAATGCCTGCAGCAGGTTGTGCACTGGTCATGCAAAGCAAAATCACCTCCAGTGTTTGGGAACCGGGATCTTTTTTTTTTTTTTGCTATATGCAAGATTAATTGGTTAATCAGTGTAGCAATCAATAATGAGAATAATCATTAGTTATAGCTGTAAAGTAATCATATTGGCTTCCATTGCCATGGACAGCTGCTAGAATAATTCATGGCAGGTTTTAATAACAATAAATATGTTTTCCTCATTAGTTGTGGCTTTTGTGTTCATTAAAAAAAAAATATGATTTAAGTATGATTTCTGAAAGACAATCAATAATGTATATAATGCTTTCCCAGCAGGATTAAGCAGACGCTGGTAAACCTCATCTGTTTGTCTTTTCGTGTAACTCTGTCTGTGCACATCCCCTCCTTTGCGTGTCTTGTAAAGCAGGACAATGCAGTCACGTTGCTCAACATTCCCCATGCAATGTTATTAAGGGCAGTGCATGAAATTGCGGCAGTAATCCCAGAGACACTGTTGGTCCTGCTGAGGAGCAGCCATGGTAACTCATTAACAAGACAAGAGAGGTGTTTGACCTTTCTTTTACTGGGCTGCGAAGCTCAGCTGAGCACGCAGGTGGTCGCTAGAAACCCAGAAATCAGAGTACGTAATTTCACATGAAAGAGCTGTATGACCTGAAAATACGCGCCGTTACTTGAAATAAAGGCAGCGAGGGACGGTATTAGTTATGTCGCAATCGTATCCTGTCGTGCCGGTGACCCCTCCGTTTTCACTAATCCTCAGCCCTGCAGTTCTTACAGCCAGGCGCACTGTATTTTGCTCCTTTTTTATTAAACATCAAGTTAGCAAATTATGCTCTCTGGGCTCTGAGGTAAGGCAAATTAGTCATAATGTGTCGTACTCCTATGGTGGCCTTAATTAAAATGTCACGGGCCCGGACATCAGTCATAGCACGAGCAGCTTGATTATGTCCTGCATTATTTGCAGCAGTGTTAACATGCTAAATAATACATAATTAAAACTGAAACTTGCTAGTTAAAGTGCAGGAACAAGCAGGCTGTTTTTCTTCTCGATTTGTTGCCAGTCTTTCTCTTTGCACGTTGGTCCAAATTAACTGGGCTCCAAGTTAAAACAACTATCCACTTATGCATTTTAATGCAAGAACAAATGTTGTCAGTGAGTGCTGTGCTGGCCTCCAGGCAGCGCGGCAGCGACTGTATTCCCAGCCTTATTACACATGCGTAACACTGACTGATGTTCCTAAATTATTGCCAGCAGCTCGCAGTTGCTGTCTCTCTTACTGTATGTGCTGACGGCCCACCCTTTATCCATATCCCACATGTCTGCCTGAACCTGTTGCTCCACAGCAGACTGCTCTTTAGTCTATTTTAGTCCATATCGGCAGACTGAATTATTAATTCCCGATCCATTATGTGCCGATGCGTTAATTATTAATTGTTCAGCGGGCTCTGGCAGATCTGAGGAAAGTGTTAAAAAGAAGGGGGGGGTGGGGGGTAGGCTGGAGTATAGTTTCTGAGCGAAAGGCATTGATTGCTTCCTTTCTCAGCAAATCTGCACCAGTCTTCAGAGATGACTGTGTGGGAAGCAGAGGGTTCGCCATTCAAAGCATGCATGTTGTATGTATGTGCCCCCGTCCGTGTGTTCTGTGTGCAATTAAGACTCTTCATATCAGCACTGCTGAGCTGGATGAGTGCAGGCAGAGAGCGCATCATTACGCAGACATACAGCTGTTAGCACGTACAATGTTCCCAGCTCTGGCTCGCCTATTAGCAGTCAGCACCTCCTCTGTTATGCAACACCTCAAGAGAAGAGTGAGACAAACACTACAAAACTTGATGAAAGATGAAATTGCGGCGTTCACTTGTCCTGAAATCCTGCTGTTGATTCCCCCAACAGTTGAGTGGCTCCGTTGGAGCTCATTTGAGTGGTTACTCTCATAACACAAAGCACGGATGTACCTTATATAACAACCTGGATTGTCTATTGTATCTCAGAGTGGAGACGGATTATATCATACAGCTGGGGAGAATGTGTAGAGAAATATATTGTTTTCCTTTCATTCAAGATTTCCCACCAAAAAAATCAATTTAATGACATCGTTAATGTTTTGGGTGGTTTTTTTTCTTCTTCTTCTTTTCTCTTTTCCTTAATAACTTGTGGAAGTTTAACTAGAGGCAAGAAAGCAAATATAACACGCCACAGTGTGTACATAGGTCGTCATCCAATCCAGTCCGGCAGCCATGCAATAAATGCTAGCTTTGTGATGCTTATCATGCGCATTTTTTTTTTGTTGCCACAGTGTCGGAGAAGTCTTGACTCCACCCCTTATGTTGGTGCTCGACTATAATGCAAAATGCAAGAAAGCCATCAAGCTTGCACTGCTGCTCTAATATTACAATTAACTGGTGAGTACTGGAAATAACCAGTAAGTAAAACCTGAATTAAAAAGTCACAGTGCCTCATAAAATTGAATGTCAGTTGTGCAATCAAGTGCTTTTTGATTGCACAGCTTTTGCTCATAAAAGGCTGTTACTGTGTTCAAACTGTGCACCACAACTGGTTTAGATCTGAATGGATGAACTATTTAATCAGTTAGCTGGCGAGCAACAAAAAATAATTATTCCAGAAAACAAAAGTAACACACTTAAAAAAAAAAAAAAAAAAATCGATCCTGTTTGTAGTACCTTTTGTCTTTTTCTGGGATCTGTTATATTACTTGGAGGACTATAGCAGGAAATGGCAGGAGAGGAGAGATTTGGAGTGGTAGAGGATGTGGTAAAGGTCACTTGCCGTGCTCGCCGAGGTTTATGCTTTTGGAAAGGTGAGAAATAAAACCAGGAAAGAGTCTTCCTGTGTTTAATACACCTGGACGTATTATTTTGTGTTTGCAGCAGATAAAAATAGTTGGTGAGAAATGCCAAAGGTAATTATCGACTCACGTGACGCAGTGGAGAGCAGATAATGGGGCTGTTTTTCTTTTTTTGTTGTGCAGTGCACAATTCAGTATGATTTATGTCTCTTCAGTAATCGCCTCCATCCTGAAGCGGTGAAGATTTTTCTCTGCTGATGGAGTTGTCTTTTTCAGGGTCACAGTGCCCCAATCCATGTGACTAGTGATCCCTGAAGAGCATGAAAGTCGTGACATTTTCTGCTGCCATCAACCAATCACTTAGAGGATGAAGTGTCATGGAAAGTTCTACAGACTCTGCCAAAGCTTTTTTAGCAACTTTTGGTGGCCAAGCAGTGTAGAAACACATCTTTCACTGGTTTTTCTCTTTATGCTGGCTCTTATCAGCATCCAACAAGCTGTCTAGATTGGCAGCAGGTATTAAAGTGGTGGTATTTTGGTAGCTGTGACCTCCTCTTCCTCGTGAGGCACGATGCCATGGGTTAGAGTGGGCGGTAGCTACAGGTGTATCCAATTTCCCCCTCTTTCTCACCTGTCACACCTCAGCTTTAGTTTGATTGACAGGTGAGTATAGTGGATGCTGAGGCTGCAACCTGGATCCTGAACAATGGGCCCCTTTGGAAAAGCAATGCCACGCTCATATCATATTGGTTTTATCCTAAGTGTGAGCAGCCAGAAGCCAAAAACATGTTTGTGTCAAGTAGCTCGTGTGTTGGAAAACGTAAAAATGTTTTTGGTTACATTTCCAGGTTTATTGGGCCTTTTTATGGAAATTTCTTAAGAACTTTCAAAAATCACGTATTGTGATAGTTTTAGGGTTAGGGTGCCATCGATAATGAATCAATGGTTTTATGCTAAAACAGTAATTGTTTGCCGTGTGAAGACTTTGTGCATTTTCTGTGTTATTATAAATTTGGAAATTGCATATTTTAAAATTGTGCACTTAAACTGTTTGTTGTTGTTTTTGTTTTCTTAGGCTCATTGAAATCAGAGTCTGAAAGATATTTGATTTTTGGGACAAACTATTTTTTTACACTATTTTTCAACTACTCCAAGTATCACTTTCTGAATCAGGTTCAGGATCTTTTTGTTTGTTTGTTTGTTTGTTTGTTTGTTTTTTTAAGCCACTGGAACTATATGATATAAAATATAGACCCAGATTCTAGGTTTGAATAGTAAAGCCAACAATGAAGTATCTTAAACCTAGATTTTTGTTTGTTTGTTTGTTTGATTAAAAACAAACAAACAATCAATCAATTTATTTATTTTGATGGCCACCAGGGGGCAATATCCATTTTTTGCGAAAAACCAACGACTACACGACCTCGGTAAACAACTTGTGACCGACAGCTCACAAATGCTAATGAGCGTACGGTTTCACAGTGAAAGGAGTGGCATGGTTATGCTTCGGTCCAGCACAGAACCCACACAGATCTTACCCACAGCTTTGTGTTGTAGCTGTTTACTGCCACTAGGGGGCAGTATCACAAGCAAACAGTCTCTGGAGTACTTTCGTTTGTCCCGTTACTGGTTCTGTTACTGGTCCTTCAGGCAGACGCGGAGGAGAAGTTATACAAAGAGCTGATTTGAAACTTGAGTGTCCGATGAAACGGCTTCTGTTCTTTTAATGCTGTTTTTCCGACCAGTTAGCATTCAGCTAATTAATTATGTTGGATTTTCTTTTTGTTTGCTGTGCTGCACACAAGCGCGTCTTCTTAGGTTGCATCCCCATAGCCCTTCACTTCCGGAAGCTAAATCTGTATGCTGCGAGTCCTACGTCTGATCCATCTCTCAGTTGGCACATCTGGTTTCAAAATACAAAAATAGCAATGGCAACCCCAAAAATGGGAGACACCGTGCTGTCTACCATCCACCTTTAATACCGTCTGCGATGACAAAGAGTCTGTAAGATGTTAGCTCATATCAGAATCTAGTTAAAAGTCCAGTGAACTTTATATTTTCTTTTTTCTTTTTTTTTTTTTCTTTCTTTAAGAAAAAAAGACCCCTCATCATAATTTGGAGTTTTAGTGTTGA
>VURO01015930.1:32750-62849 GCA_015108175.1 Pelvicachromis taeniatus
TTATTTTAGAAATTTGCCGGTTTAGTTGTTAGATGACTTCCCCGAGTATATTCTCATTTGTTAGATTCATTTAAGCCCAACTTCATCATTTTGGGAAGGCTTTGAAGTAAATCCTTTAATTGTCTTTAAATGCCTTTTTCTCCAATCCCTCCTCATCTCAGGGCGAGTTTAAGTCTCACTCATTCTGAAATCCACCACGCACCAAACGCGCCACGAGCTCCTCGATACGGTCGCACTTATTTTGCTAAAACGTACTTTTCTTGTTGTATTTTTGCTATTGTGACTGTTTTTATTTTCACTTGTGTACATAGGATTGCTTTTTTTTTGTTGTTGTTTGTGTGTCTCTGTGTTGTATCTGGACACAACAAATTTAATACAAAATGCTTTTTTTTAAAAAAAAAAACAAACAAACAAAAAACTAATACGTTTCCTGTCGTTTTATTCTTGTCTTAGTCACGCATCTTCTTATCTGGATGTTGGACGTTACTGACCCGATCAGGAGGGTAATCTGACTGTGGCTGACCTGGATTTAGTCCGCCAAATCCCTTCCTTCCCTCCCGCCCCAGCTCCCAGCACTGTTAGGAAACTGAAAGCAAACACAAACCCATCTGACTGACAAACAATTCAACTTGGGGTCATTTTTTTCCACTTCCTATAAGCCCACGCCACAATCAAAGGTAGAACAGGAAATGAGTAAGCCAGAAGGACTTTGTGCTTCTGTTTTTTGGAAGTTTAAACATTCGACTCAGCTGCTGCTTAATTTCAAGTGTACAACGAGTAGTACTCTGTGGATTCAGTTTGAGTTTAATCTGTCATTGACTTTGCTACTTTTCAGACTTTGGAATGATAATTTGGCCAGTAGCACGTCTACTGATCCTCCCTGTAGCACACTTGAAAGGCTACTGCAGTACCAAGTGCCCATTTATCCTCTAATACGGTCATTATCTAAACATGAGTGTGTGTGTGTGTGTGGATTTACCCTCCAGTTCAGAGCACTGCGATGTGACTGCAAAAGAGATGTGTGACCAACTCGGTCACGTCTTATTTTCCTTCCCTTTCCTAAAAGCCGTAACTTTGATATCAAGTAAAGCAAAAACATCTTTAAAGTTAAAGGGACAGTTCTCAGCAAAGTCCTATTTACATATTTTTCTCCCAGCCTCTAGTGCCGTTTACCCATCCACATTGTTTTGGTGTGAGTCGCCCAGTTTTGGAGATGCCTGCCTCTCTTGAACATAATGAAACTAGATGGGACTCGCCTTGCGGTGCTTAGAGTGCCGGAAATACATTTGAAAAATGCAGCAGCGGTGTCTCTCCAGAAATCATGACTGATTACTCAAAAACACAAAAACAACAACAACAACAAAAATCCAAAAGAGCCATCATATGAGGGGTTTAACGTAGAAACGGTTTTCTTTCCACTCGGATGCACCCGCCAACCGTATCACTGTGCAGACAGCTTGAGATGGAGAGCCTTGGGATTGACAAGATGTAAACACTGATGATGCACCCATCAGCTGAGCTGGAATATCAGCGAGATGCGCGCTTTCTATGGTTGATTGATGTAGTCGAGTGGAAAGACCGTAGTTCCTACATAAACTTCTCGCAACAAGGTTTGCAGACTGTTAGCTGTTAATAAAGGGGGCACCATCCGGACCTCGGTAATGAAGGTTATGCTGGAAAAACTGCAGTACCACTAGCCGCCACTTGAGGCTCGCTCCAAACGGGAGTCCATCTCCTCCAACTCTTATTCTAAAAGTTACATCCTGAGAGAGCCTGGTACAAAATACAGTTTTGGCCTTTTATCTTTTTTTAATCTTTTTTTTTTTTTAACTTTCTTAGTATTTTATAGTATTTTACAGCTCATTTAAATGGATAATTGACTTGGTCAAAGTTCAGCATCTGCTAGGCCTCATCCAATAATTTGGATCATTACACTGTGTTTGCACTGTTGGACCACTTTTAATGGATCATCTGACCAACATTATTCCTCTCTGTGTGTGGTATAGACTATCCAGGAAGTTTGTGCTTCAGTTTTGGTAAGTGAAATTCTATTTTTATTATATTGGTCCACTACTTGGCACTTATTAGTCAATATGTGAGTGCACTCTTTTTCATATCACATACAAGGCAACTTGTGGCTTCAAAAAATAAACATGGGGTGGCCAAAACACTAATGTTGTAGCCTCACAATGCAAAGCAAAAGCAAGACATGGACGCCCCAAGACTTATGTGACCCCCTGTGAGTGACCATTTGGTGACAGTGGGGAGGAAAAACCCAACAGGAAGAAACATCCAGCAGAACCAGGCTCAGCGAGAGGCAGCCACCTGCTGCAACTGTAAGGGGATGAGCGGAAGGAAAGAGCAAATGGCACAATGTGGTTTAATTCAATTCAATTCAATTTTATTTATATAGCGCCAAATCACAACATCAGTCGCCTCAAGGCGCTTTACATTGTAAGGTAGACCCTACAATAATAGAGAGACAGAGTTTAGCAAATACTGAAGATTTCCTGTGATAGCCAGAGACTATTACAGGATAACTAAGGGTCACCCGATCTAGCCCAAAACTATATGCTTTTTCAAAAAAGGAAAGTTTTAAGCTTAGAATTAAAAGTAGAGCGTGTCCGTCTTCTGTATCCAAACTGGCAGCTGGTTCCACAGAAACTAAAAGTAAACGATAATTTACTAATTTCTTTATTTGTTACTGTTATTATGTGACTCCAGCTAAAGGTTCTGTTCTAAAGAAACGTAGGAAATAATGTTTAATAAAGGTTTATGAAAAGGAGTAAGGTACCCGCATTCGCACAAAGGCAGCACATGTGGTCTTTGAGAAAATGTACAAAAAAAAAAAAAAATCTGTTCTGCAACGTGACCGAAGCTTAAATGTTAGAAAAAGAAACACATTTTAAGACATTTTGCCAAAATTAGGTTTTTTGTTGTTGTTCTTGCTTTAAGCCTAACAAGGAAAGTGCCATGTAAAAGGCAAAAGGCAGAAGTCTCTATTTCCGATATCTCAAACTGGGAAACTCACACCAAAATGATCTAGATGCACGTGTGAAGCTACAGGCCAGCAGGAAAATATGTAAATTTGATTTTGGGGTGTGCTGCCCCTTTAAATTATTAATTTCCACCCGTCCTCTGTTGCTGCCTGACAGGTAAAAGTATTTCAGGGCTGGGGGGGGGGAGGTGTGAGGGAATTTAAGTTTGCTTATTTTCTCATTTGCAGTGTGGGTGTCTCGCTTAAACACTTTCTGAAAATTAAAATTTCCAAATGACAGTCACGACGTGATTATCAGCGGATGTGAATGAGGGCTCTGATACATTTTGGTGAAGCTAGCTTCCATTGGGGCATAATTATCATTTTTACATAATGAAGTGACTACAAAGGAGCCGGCCTGCATCCTAAGAAGGGAGCTGAAACGACGAGGCATACAGAGGAACCATTACTCTTTCTACTCGTGTTCGAGCACAGATTACTGAGTTATGATTTGCGTTATAGACTCCCGAACCCGAACTAAACACAGCTGAGCTGAGATACTGTGGCATCGCACTTCTCACTAGGATCAAAAAAGACAAAAGGGATGATTTCCTTGCTCGGCTGCCTGCACGTACAAATTCGAGGAAGGACAAACCGAGCAGCATTTTCACGGTCCATCCCTGCAAGGATACAGGCAGTTAGTTTTGGCACAAGACTGCGAAAACCTGGCTGCATGTCAATACGGGCACAAACACCCTAATGTTTGAGTAGTGGGTGGTGCAACAAAACAAACCAAAGGGCATTGTGTTCAAACAACAGGCGACGGTCTGCCCTCGTACAACAACACAGCCATATTTTTAGATTTTCTTTTATCATCCATGCCAGAATAAAATGCCTTTCAGGCCTAATGAGTGAGGAAAGGGACTGGGACTGGAGTCAAAGGATTAGTGGCACTGAAGAAAAAACTGCAAAATGACTCAACGGCCTATTTCTATGATCCTTTATTGTGTAATTTTTTAAAGAAAACCAGCAGAAGAAACATGCATTGCTGATTTATGCTCCAGCTTAAAGCAGAAGCAGGTTTGTAGTCCCAGCAGCAGATGCCTGAAGACAAGTGAATTGTTGCGTTAATATAACTGAGGTTACAGGCGGCAGATAAGATATTTTGTCATGTTTTGATTTGGACACTGCATTATCTGTGGGTGGGGGGGGGGGGGGTGTTTCATCTCAAGGCCAACATCCCACTGTAACAACTGCTTTCACGCTTTCTTAATCTTATTACAGTGTGTGCACGCTTGTAAAAGAGAAGCCCCTTTTACACGAGGCCTTTGCTGACCTTTTGAGCACTTGCAATTTTTTTTCTCGCCACCAATCTCATGTAGGTTAGCTGGCAGAGCAGAGCCGAGCGAGTGCTGCTTATTATGTATTACTTTGCTTTTGTAGTCCCTCCACATCGTTACTCATCCAGTATGCTTAAAGGTGCTCTCCCCTCTGGCAAGCACAACTATGACAGTCAGCTTGGAAGTTAGAAGTCTTTCAAAACTCCCCTTTTTTTCCCTCTCTCTCCCCGTGTTTTCCTCCTCTTTTCTCTGCCTCTCTTGGTGTCCCCACGTCTATCTCTTCCTTTCTCGCTCTAGTCCACAGAGAGCACCTGACTGACGTGTTGTTCAAGGATGAAAAGCACAGTGGAGGGGAATCCAAAAGCAAACAACACAAAAATATACATGAGAGGACGGGAAAGACACTGTTAAACGCGCACGCACGCGCACACACAAACATGCGTGCACACACACACACACACGAGCGTGCACACATTCGCACACAGAACTCTGTGAGGAACCCCTTAGGATTATCACCAGCGCGACACTGGACACTTCAGGGAAGACAGCATCTGCTCACTTCCATATTTAATACTGCAAAAAAAAAAGAAAAAGAACATTGTGTTCTCGAGAAACTTTTCATTTTCACTTTGTGTGAATGCAGAGCCCAATACAGTCATGCAAACAGGTTTAATCCTCCCCAGACTTCACGTTTCCGCTGTCCAGGTGGCTATAGAAAGTTCCCAAGTGCCCCGAGGCATTCACACTGTGACTAAAAGCCATTTTGCACAGGAAATTTTGACAGACATGGGGCCTTTGACTTTCAAAGAACTGCTTTTACATCCATCTTTTCCACCAAGTTATGTAAGGTTTTCTTGGTGCTCTTTCCCTCTCTGTGAGTGTGTTTAAAAAAAAAAACAAAAAAAACATCCAAGACACTGTTGTATGTGCAGGGGCAGTAAAGTTTAGCAAACACACATGCACGAGGCTGAAGGATCCCTGTGCACACGCTCTGCTGCTTCTCGATGGGCAGTCGGACTGCTGCACGACCCAAAACAAGCGAAGGAGCTCTGCAGGAGGCAGTAGACAAGGTTATAAGGAGACCATATGCTCTGTCTGTATGATGGTAACAAAAAGGCCTCCTGTTTAAAAAAAGGAGAATGTTCCCTTTTTGTTTTTGTCCTTCAATCACTCAGACACATATTCAGCGTATTAATATAATGGAGAGAATAAAGGCAACTACACTCAAGAGGCGAGCTTTAAATGGACAGCAACTGTGACAGCTACTTATTCTGCATTGACTTTAAAATGAGCGATGATTGTGTGTTTGGCTGCCATGTTATTTATGGACCTCACAAAGTGGGTGGTTGATTGGAGGAAAGCTGAGACCTTGAAGAGCCCTGAATTCAAGGTCTTTAACACACACAGAAACCCACTTAGAGAGTTTATTGGAATGAATGTGCAATAGTAAACTTCTCCTTTAGTCTGACTGCTCTGCATTTCATCACTGTCTAGTGAAAACTTCATGTGCAAAGAAAAAAAAACCCAGAAAACGTTCTTGTCTTTTAATAAAAGCAACAAATTTGAGCCCGTTTCAGGAAACTTTTATTTCAGTCATGCTCATTTTCATGAGGTTAAATGATCGCACAATAAACCTGTGAAATATTATGAGGGATCATCTGGGCCTGAGTGGTGCTGACGAATTCATTTGGTGTACCGGTCTTCAGCACTTACCAGCCACATCACCTCTTCAACTGCTCGTTAATCGGTTAATAACATTTTGCATTTAGGCATGTAGACATGGTGAAAGAAAAAGTGTTTTAAGTGACTGAATGTGGCATGGTTGTTGGTGCCAGACTGGCTGGTCTGAGTATTTCAGAAACTGCTGATCTGCTAGGATTTTCCCACACAACCATCTGTAGAGTTTACAGAGAGTGATGTGAAAAAGAGAAAATTTCCAGCGAGCGGCAGTTCTCTGGGTGAAGATGCCTTGTTGATGTCAGAGGTCAAAAGAGACTGGCCAGACTGCTTTGAGCTGATAGGATGCCTTTTTAAAAAAAAAACCCACTTGTTACAACCAAGTTATGCAGAGAAGCAGCTCTGAATGCAAAATATATTTAACTTTGAAGCAGATGGCATACAGCAGCAGGAAACTGAGACTACAGTTCGTGCATGCTCGCTAAAATTTGACAACACAAGATAGGATAAACATAGGCTCATCTGATGAGTCTCATTTTCCACTGCAATCCTTGGATGGTAGGGAAACAATTTGGCGTAAACAACATGAAAGCATGGATCCATCCGGCCTCGTATGAGTGGCTGGTGGAGGTGTAATGGTGTTGGGGATACTTTCTTGGCACACTTTGAGCCACTTGATGCCAAGTAGAAAACTAGCATTATTAGTGTTATTGTTGACCATGTCCAACCCTTCAACCCATCTTCTGATGGGTGCTTCCAGCACGATAATGTGATAGTGAATTTCATGGCACTCAAATGTCCTTCACAGCTACCAGATCTCAATCCAACAGAGCAGGGATGTCAAACTCGTTTTACTCATCAAGGGACACATAAAGTGGGCTGGACGAGTGAAATTCCACTTTCTGTCAGTGTAAAGACGGTTAACTACACATTTAATCACAGAGATATCTTAATAATATAAGAAGTGCAATTTCAACAGCACGTCGGTTTTCCTACATGATAAATGTGTAAAATTACAGAAAAAACCTGGTAGCTCACTGCCCTGACTGTCCTGTATTAATAAAACATAAAATTTTAAATGAACTGCTGTGGCGTAGTAGGAATCGCTGTGGGAAGATCTTAATCAGCAGGAAAAGCTGCAAAACACATAAAAATACAGTCAAAGATACAAAAATGTAAGCCCTCCTTCATTTTTTCCAAAGCCACCCAGTGGACCAGATTGGAGTCTTTTCTGGGACGATTCTGGCCCCCGGGCCTTATGATTGACACCCAATAGAGCAATATAGCACCTGTGGGATGTGGTGAATGCAGAGCCTACAAATCTGCAGCAACCTTTGCTTTGAAGAATTAAGGCGCCTCCGAAGGCAAAAGAGGGCCCAGCGTCCCTAATAAACTGTCTGGTGAGTGTATGTGTTTGTCTCTGTGCTTCAGTCCCATGTGCTTCTAATCAATCTTTACAGCACTTTAAATTACTTTTTGTTCGATGCACTGCAAATAAAGCTGACCGATTAACCATTTGTGTCACAGTGAAATCCAGTGCAATAAAAATGCAATCTCCAGCTGTTAAGTAGAACAGGACTTGTTTGCGTGCAGCCGGATGTCGTGAGCAGTAAGAAGCTCTGTCACTTGCACTCTTTATTGTTTTTTTTGTTTGTTTTTTTAATCCCAGCTAATGGCCATTAGAGGCTGACGGCCGTCTGTCGACATGCAGGCAGGAATCTTCTTAGCCTGCAGATTACGCCGAGCCTCTGACTCTATTTTCGCTCCCATCATGTACCTGTATAGTAAAATATGTCAGTGAATGAAGTCGTGTTTCAGCAGGGCACTACCGGAGGAGTATATTGCAATGCTGACTAACAGAATGACAAATGCTTTGAGTGTTTCGCTGTTGAGTGACAGCAAACTTGTCAGGGCTTTTGTGTGGCTCTGCTGCCATCTTTTCATTTTGGATGCTGCCAGTGAGGGAGGGACCCATCTATGCAGCCACAGTTGAGTGAAAAGGCACCTAGGAGGCTCTTTTTTTTTCTTTTTTTTTTTGGGAGCTTGTCAGACACAAGAAATCTAATCCAGACAGCCAAGAATTGGAATGTAAATGAGAAACCCGAAAATAGCAGCTGTCTCTGCGTAATTGGAACAAATGGAAGTTGGATGTGCGGTAGAAAATAAAAACAAGAAAACAACTGGGATGTAACGTGACACTATTTGCTGACAGTTACAATAAGCTGGGGAGAGCCGAGCCACAGGCAGGCTGTTGTTTGTAGCTAGGCAGCTTATAGTTTCTGTCAAACTGCTGCTGATCTCAGATCTTGAAGGTCGCAATTATGTGCACCCCCAACCCCCTGCCTCCTACTATTCCTGCTTCATCCCTTTCTGCTGCTATCCTCCTCTTTTCCTTTAAACCCCCTCTGGTGTCCTAAGCAGCATTTAATTGTGAAGGGCTGAGCCGAGGAAGGAGTAATCAGATGAGAACGGAGGCAGGGGGAGTCACGTGGGCATACATTCGCTAAAGGGGGATTAATAATACCGGCGTCTTGATTGAACTTCGGCTGCTCTCCCTGGCAAATTGGAGGTGGGGCAAGGGGAGAAAATTGTGACATGGAGAGAGGTGGGAAAGAGAAGAGAGTTGTAAAGACCGTGGACGATCGGAGGTTCTCAGATGAGAGTAGCAGGGAGAGGAGACACAGATGAGGAGAGAAGAGGGAAACAGAGAAAGGGAGTTAGAGCAGTGAGAGGGAGTGGGAGGAAGAAAGAGCGAGGAGAGGAGGCAGTGCAGCGCAGTGCGGGGGGGAGAGAGACAGGAAGGGAGAGAGAGAGAGAGAGCGCAAGAGAGAGAGATGTAGAGACAGGAAGCCTCCACTGCCACTGAACCAGTGAGATGCAGGCAGTCAGAGAGAGACGACAGAGGGAGAGAGAGGCCCTCGGCATCTCCACGGCTGGCCCAGCGAGGGGGCGAGGGGCTCAAGAGCACTACAGCGGAGAGAATAGTGGGAGGGGAAGCTGAAGCTGAGGGAAAAGAAGAAGGGCGATACAATCAGAAGCAGGCTTCAGCAGGAAAAAGGGGAGTGGGGTGACTGGGACTAGAACAGAGGAGGGAAAAAGCAGATAAAAGTTTTGGAGACAGAGTAAGAGAGGGGAGAGGGAAGGGGGGGGGAAGAGACTGAACATCAGAGCGGATAAAGCCTGTTAATGGCAAAGGTAGGAGGAGATTCGTGGAAGAAGAGGAGGAAGCTCTCGGTGTCTCAGGAGTCCTCCCGTTCCCCTTTTACTTCGTTTTCATTCTGTGAGGCTGCTGGACATCATCCATCACCATGTACTCTGACAGCGGGGCTCCGGCACCTGCGGAGCAGAAAGGCTTCAAGTCCCACACCCCTCACTTCATCCCGTGGCTGCGCAATAGCTTGAAGCCTCACCACAGCAGTGACCTGGGGCTCAACGGACCGTACAAATCCAACTCAGAGACCCGAAACAACCTGACCCCGCTGGGGAGAGCCAAAGGGATTGGCTTTTTCTCCATCCAGGGGAAGGACCGTGGAAAAAAGGCTGAACTTCGGTGCAATGGGGTGGGGAAGGCAAGGATGCTGCCAATTGTGCTGAGGGGGCACCACATCCTGCCAGGGAGTCTGGGGAAGCAGAGGGAGGACAGTCCTGCCAGGTGGAACCGGACTAAAGAGCTTGGCACAGACCCCAACGCACAGATCAGCCCAGGGGAAGGGCCGCAGGGACCAGCCAACAGCTCCTCCGCTGCTCAGGACAACCACACCTTTGTTAGGAACCACCGCAGCCACCTGAGCCCACATCAGTCACAGAGTGACAGCAGTAGCAACTCAGTCAAGAAATACGGGCCAGTCCTTGGACCTCCTCCTGCTCCTGTTGCTCCGCTGCTCTCTGAGGAGACAAACTTTAATGTGCCTGTTGTTATGTGCATGGAGGGCAAAGAGGGGAAGGTGTGGGACTGCGGTAGCCACACCACCTACCGTCAGAGAGATCTCCGTTCATCCAGCTGGCTGAACTATGACACTCAGGGACTAATAGATAGGCAGCATGGAGTCAGCTCCAACTTCAGCTACATCAATAAACACAGCAGGAGCTCCCAGAGCCAAAGAGACCTGACAGCACTACGGGAGCCACCTGTGGAGGATCTGAACAGGCTAAACGGAGTTATCTTCTCCACCGAGGTTCCTCACAGAGGGCTGAACTGTACGACAACTCTACAAGGCCTCAAGAAACCCAGACCAAGCTCAGAGCGCAGCGCTTTCCTGGGTCAGAACCAGACGTGGGCCCAGCACAGACCAAAGAGCGAAGGGGAGTCACAGAGGAAAGAGGCCAGCTGCAGAAGGAAGGTGGTTCGAAACCAAATTAAACGGGTGGTGGTCAACCTGGAGCAGGTCCTCAAAGCCCTGAGGGATGTTCATCAGGAAATGAAAGAGGTAACGTGACATATTTTTCTTGATTATGACAAAAAAAATGAGATGAAAGCTTTTTTAGTGTGTCCGATTCAGCCACGTCACCCTCTAAATCATCACATTTCATTCAAGGGACTGAGAAGTGAGAAATAAAAACAAAACTGTTTCATTCGAAGACAGAAAAGTTACTGTGTCCTTCCACATTAATTTTCTGAAAATGTTCATGCTCCTGCTTAAAAAAAAAAAAAACCCTCAAGGGTTTGTGCACTCACGAATAACAAGCCGGTCTCCAAATGCATGTCCTCAGCAAGAATTTGCCATGCATTAAAAAGTCAGCAGCACGTTTGCATGAATGCAGCACAAAAATTTCCCAAATGTTTCTCCAAATTTCCTCTGTCGTCTGTCTCCACGCTTCAGCTCGAGTCATGTGCACATTTTTGTAAAGGTGAATGAGACACTAGTCATGCTCCATTTGCCTGATGCGTTCAGAGGTTGTTGAGATGAAGGATCTCTCCCTCCACTCTCTCTTCTTACGGACAGATGCTGCTCCAGGCACAGCTGGATTGCGTCCGACGCTTTTTATAATCCATTTATGTCTGAGTTTCTCTGCCTCACACAGTAAAAGTGACACATAAATCTCGCCTCTTGGCATTTGATCTGCCTCTGTGGGGTCACAGCTAAACCCGAGGTAGTAACCTCATCATCCTGGCTGTGAGGTTTAGTGTGACGGTATTACTAAAACCCCAATGATTGCACACACAAAGAAGGGAAAGAAGACGGGGGTTGAGTAAGCAGACGCTCTAATAGAAAAGTCCCAAATTTTCACAACAGAGACAACAGATGAAAAGGGAGATAATGTACCAGAGAAGACTTTGGTCACATATTTATTCCAAAGCCTTGTTTTTCATTCCGCTGCATGAGCAGCAAACCTCAGCTTTGTTTAATATTCATCACGGTTACAAAAAGAAATTAGTGGAAGCCTTTAAAGCATTTTTGGCTGATGCTAAAAAACATTACACTAAAGATCCCACACACACGCACACACAGGAGGAGGAAAAGATATCACAAAGGCGGGCTTCTACTTGAATATGATAGCGATCCTGTGCTGAGGCGCTTTGACAGATCAAAAAACTGAACTATGACTCAGAACTTCAAGAGAAACAACTACAGAATTGAACTTAAAGACATAAATGCAACTTAAATAAGGGAGCTCCACAACAAACGTCTCTCGGTACTCATCAGGACTCTTTGTGAGGACCTGAAGGGTCAATAAAACCAAACACTGTTTCTAATAAACACCCTTGGGAGAAGCACATGAAAACCAGGGTCCTCTGCGCTTTTATCTCATCTGATATCTGACATTAACAAGCAGCACCTGCCCAGAGTCACTAGATGTGCATATACATGCTGTACTTCAAAGTAATATGAAATGCCTCGCTCAAACAGCTCCAGAATTAAAAAAAAAAAAAAAGACAGAGAGAGAGAGAGACAAATCAGGTCATCCACTGACATCAGCAAGGATATTGAACACGGCGAACAAAACAATCCAGCACGGACCGAGGATTTATCTGTGCACATTGAGCAGGTGGCGTGATGGGTCAAACATTTTCCCCAGTGTAATTTCCTCCAATCTCTCCAGCTTCCATCTATGTATGGCTGTGTGTGTGTGTGTGTGTGTAACATGGCTGTATCTTCTATGTTAAACACTCTTGTTGTATGGGTTATGTGTGTGGATGGCTATTATAGGGTCTGATTTTTACTAAACTGGCAGGGCAAATCTGATTAGTTTTACCATACTGAGCATCACCGCTTTAACTTAGTTCTGTATGTTATGAAACACTTCTTAGTCCATTTTGAGGTTTCATTGAGGTTTGCAGGCATTCATCTTTATACAGCTCTCTTAAGGTCCTGCCACAGCATCTCAGTTTTGGATGGGGTCTGTTGCAGATTTGCCACTGCGCTTGGGATCGTTGGCCCCTCGCGTGATTCAATTACAGCCAAGCTTTAGCTGATGGCAGATGGCCTTACATTTACTGTAGCATACTTTTGTATACAGAGGATTTCACAGTGGACTCAATGAATGCAAGGGTCCCAGATCCTGTGGCTGCAAAACCAAAATCATCAGCCTACCACCGCCATGCTGACAGCTGGTATGAGTGGCTTGGTGCATTATGGTCAAACATCTCTACTTTGGTTTTGTTTGCTCAAAGATCTCTGTTTCAGAGGTTTTTTTGGTTTGTTCAGGTGCAGCGTTTTAAATCTAAGTCATGCCGCCACGTTTCTAGTTTCCCAGTAACCTTTCAAATCAAGCCATACTTGTTCAGTCTTCTTCTAATTGTACTGCCATGAACTCTACCATATAACATGCTAACTGAGGCCATAGGTTCTGAGAAGTAGCTCTTGGGTTTTTTGCAGTTTCTCTGAGCATTGCACAGTCTGACCTTAGGGTGAATTTTCTGGGACGTCCACTTCCGGAAAGATTGGGGCATTGTGTTCAACACAACTGCAAAAATGAGGTGCTCAAACTCGCTGATGATAAAATAATGAAGTATATATGAGGAGTACTGGCTGTTATTTACCTCTTAATACCTAAGGAAGCAGAAATGGCGGAGTTAGCGTTTCACAGGACTGCATATCCTGGTGGATTAGGGGATCAAGCTGATAACCATTTAAACACAGTTTTCCCAGGTGAAATTCAGCTGCAGATCTTTGTGGAATTATGAATCTTTCCCCTTCTTCCCTCGCTCCATCACTTCAGTCGGCTGTCCAGGCAAAGAATATTTCCTCTTGTTAGCTAACTGAGGAAATTAACAAATTTAAGCCAATAGTTGTTAAGTGTAATTTGTTAAATTATCTATCATACATAATGCCAAATATTAACTATCTCCAGCTGCACTCTTATGAACATTTGTGCTGCTATCTACAGATTTACTTCCGGAGTTTGACTCTTGGTGGTCAATTATACAGAATTTATGGGCAAAAAAAGCAGCAATTTGCAGATGCAAATGTTATTTTTCTAGCGTGTTATTATCCCTATAATAAGTTATATATTGCAGCACTTTTATAAAATGAGTGACTCACAAGAGGCAGTTTAAACAGAGACTGGTGCTACCCTGGTAGTGTTAAAGTGAAAATGCAACTCGTGATGTCTTTTATTAAACCCTCTCTGCCCGGTAACTGAGGCTTTCTGACAAAGCTCAAAAACTCTTTGAGTTTAGTCTAAGATTACTCTGATGACATCACCATGACATCATCTGTTTTCACAGGCTATTACTCACTGCCAGAGGTGAACCGATCTGTATAAGGAAACAATGGAGAGCTCTGTTCTCAGTCTATCACCTCTCTTTTCATTCAGCACACACAGCTGGACCAGCAGCCAAGCAAAGTGGGCAACTCCCAAAAAGCTCAGTGTTTTACTTTACTCTATTTGTGTCTGCAACATTTGATCAGTCTGCTAAATATTTGTTTCTCTAAACGAACCTCACCATCAGGTCCTGCTTCCTCTAGTGGCCTTGCAAAGGTACCAAAACCCAAAGCAAACAAAAACTATAGATTACATTTTTTGATCACAGAAACTGGAAGAGCGAGGAAAACTTCACTTACTGAGTCTATCTTTATCTGTCAATCGTGTATTTTCTAGGTGGTGCAGCAAATTGACCATCTAACATCATCCATTGAGCTGAATGAGGAGGAGGAGGAGGAGGAGGAGGAGCAGGGAACTGGAAGAGAAAGCACCAAACCTCCCAGCGACAGCAGCTACAGTTCAGGCTCGAGCTCAAGTGAAACGACAGTGGGCATCACACATCAGAGGCTGTCAGAGCCTCCAAACCAGCCAGAAACTGTGTATTCATCTGGCACCCTGAGGGGAGAGCATCATAGCAAGTGTCAGTCTCCACCCAATGTGCAGCTGCGCCCACTAACCTCTGGAGTTTTATCTGAAAGGAGTCGGACTCTTCACCTCACCAATAGTCTGGGGGCCTCACCCAAACACTGTGGGAAGCTGCCATACACCAGTAACCTCATGACCCACGACCACACTCACTCCCCCCAAAGAAACCTCCCTGCTCGGCCTCCCACTCCTGGTCTTTCCCCTCTAACGGTAAACTTCCATATCCCCAGTAGCTCTGGTTCTCAGCCTCACTCCCCTGGGGCTACCTCCTCCATAAGGATCAGCCCCATCTCACCTCCCCTGTCTTCAAAGGCTAACCCACCCCCTGCTCTTAGCCCGTCTGTCATCATCCAAACCAAAGTGGGGTCTTATCAGACCACACAAAGTGATCTCCCATCTGCTGGTCCACTCTCTCCATCATGCAACCTGCCTCCGTCTGCCAGTTGCCCACCCACTGACTCAGAGACTGATACCGGGGGCGTCGCTAACACGGAGAGGCGAGCATCCTCAGCGGGACCATCGCACGTATTCACCGCAACAAAACCACCTGCAGCACAAGGCCACAGAGGTCGCAAGCCTCCACCTTACCCACATCACAGACTTTCTGAAAACACAAAGAAAGTGAAGGAGCCCCGCAAAGCTCCTCCATACCCTGAGAAAAGAAGGCTGCTCTCGACCACAGTGTGAGGCAATGCAGCAGGAGAGGGGGGCTGATCGAACGGAGCCATATTCAAAGCACCAGCCACAAGTCTGCAAGAGTGGAGAGTGATTTAAGGCTTGCCAAGCTGAGCTGAGACCAAGTTTCCAAGGTGACAAGGCGCAGACGCAACTTGGGGTGAGTATGTCAGGAGGAACAGCTTGCTTCTGCTAATGTCCTCTTACTCTCTCTTTCTGTACAAACCTCTCGGGTACACACACTGAACATACACAGGGCATCATAACATCTGTCTGGTTAACTGCTCTGGTAACAAGAGCCTCTATACAGATGTTCACTTTGTACTGCAGAGTTTAGATTCCCACCGATTGCTCAGTTAAAGGGCAAGGGACTGAAAAGGCCTAATTATAGAGAAAATTGCAATTATTGCAAAATGACAAGGCAAAGTGAGAAGTGATTACCTTAGTGCACTTCAGCCCATGCAGCCGAAGAGGTCCACTCACATGTATCAGCATCGTCTGAGGTGGATAATTGCTGTCTCACTGCAGCTCAGGCTACCTTGGCTTGCAGAGTTAAAGAACACATGCGGGGGAAGTGAGGTCAGAGATCTGTGATAGATCTAGAGACAAGAAAACGTGTCATAATACGAAAAACTTAGCAAGAATGTGCCCAAACCCAGTGTCCCTGCTCCGACTGGGTCACCAGCCTAGCACTGGGGTACACGTCAGGGGAGACAGGGGGCAGCTGGCCATTCGTTGTACCCTTCACAGGGCCCCTGGTGATACAAAAATCCCATCTCCTTTGCTGCCGCTGGCTTGACCGACCCAGCCACAATCTCCATCTGTTCCCCTCCAAATGTCAGGAGATGCAGAGAGAGAGAAATAGGGGGCAGGTGCGAGAGAGCAAAGCGAGAAAAGCAGACACAGGAATGCCAGTCGGATTAACTACATAAACACAGCACAGCAAATCGATGGCTCATTCATTTAGGTCAGCTTATGTTGTCCTCTCTGAAATGTTGCTTTAGGTTATTTCAACTGGCTTTTTTTTCCTCAAAGAATAAAGCTGGGGTTATTTTGTATTCTCTCTCATGACCAGCAGGCCCAATGAAAAGACCAAAAGCCACAGTGTGTTGGTCTGTTTCTCAATAGAGTGACCCAGTGGTTACCTGTCTGTGTCACCCACATCTTCAACAGACATCTAGTTTCAGTCTTTGTACACACACGCACGCACGCACGCACGCACACGCACACGCACACACACACACATATATATATATTTCTTCTAAATGCTTGAGAGAGACAGAGAGAGAGATAATATTGTTTGATATTATCTGTGATATTACATTGTGCAGATAATGCCTTTCGCTGCAATTAATTCATTGTTGGTTTAAAAAGGAAATCTGAAATATCACCCTCAGAGGTGTCTACCACCATGCTACAAGTGCAATGCTTGCATGCTTAAAGCTGGAGCGCTAACATGATGCTCAGAAAGAATCACATCCTCACTGTAGTGTGCTAACCTGTTAACTTTAAGGACTAAAACTGTATGTACAGCTAAGGTCAGTGGATATCTTGTTAGTGTTGCAGGTAAATGTTTTTCCTAATAATGAGCGGTCAGAAAAAAATGCCACACTATAGCTGTGCAAAAAAAAAAAGAGAAAAAAGAAAAACAAGTTTTCTGGGAATGAAAGTGCAGTCCTGTGGAAAAACTAAATACACCCTTACTGCTTCCATAGGAATTGAGAGGCTAAGTAGCAGCCAGGCGCTGCTAATTAAATGCACTTGATCAACTGATCATAAGCAGAGGTTTTGGCAGTTTGCAGGTCTGAAGCATTCAGGTGTGTATTAACTCGATGCCAAGGAGGAAATACACCAGCAGCAATCTTAAAAAAGCAATTCTTGCTGCCGATCAATCTGCAAAAGGTTATAAGGCCATTTCCAAACAATCTGGTCCATCATTCTACCGTGAGAAAGATTATTCACAAGTGGGAAACATTCAAGACAGCTGCCAGTTGTACCAGAAGTGAAGCAAATCAACCCCAGTGTCATACTGTGCAATGTTTAGAGAAATTGAAACAAACCCAAAGACTACATGTCAATCTCTACAGGCCTCCATTAGCATGTTAAAGTTCATGACAATGCATTTAGAAAGCAAAGTTGCACAAACCACAAGGTTAGCCTTTTGCCCCTGGATTTTGAGTGGAGATGAAGGCTGAGGCAGAGTATGGTGGAAGCAAGAGGTGTTTATTTGTCCACATATGATATAACATGAACAATTAATGGCAAGTCAAGCCTTCCAACAGCAACACAAAACACACTTTCTAATGACAAAATTCCTAATAATAAAATATTTTATATTAGCACCATTATGAAAACACTAAACTCTACACTCATTTAACCCACGGCCTCTACCAGAATATTTAAATGGTGTCCAGACCCCCGCGGAAACATCTGCACACGCTCTGGAGATGACACCACAAAGACAGGCGAGTAATCACATATCCACAAGTAGCTTCTATAAACGAACTCTATTACCTCTAGACGTAAGCGTTTATTAAACAGTAGGCCTTAATGCTCCCAGCGTTCTTTGGCCAGACAAGACCAAACAATAATGCACAGCAAACGCATCATGTCAGCTGTCAAGCACAGTGGTGGAGGGGTGAGGATTTGGGTTTGTTTTGCAGCCACAGAATCCGGACACTTTACAGTTATTGAGTCGTGCTTCTGTGTATACCAACACATTCTAGGGTAAAATGTGAGAAAACAGCGACGGCTTAGTTGAAACAAGTTCATGCAACAGAAAAAGCTCAGCAGTAAATCTACAACAGAATAGCTGCAAAAGGTGCTGCAGTGACCGAGCCATTATCCAGACCTCGCCGTGATTGAAATGCTGTGGTGCGACCTTGTGCCTGCAAACCTCAATGAGCTGAATCAACGCTGTAAAGAACAGCGGGCCAAGATTCCTGCACAACCATGTAGGAGACTGATGAAGTCGTGCAGAAAACAAGTCAAGTTACTGCTGCTAAAGGTGGTTGTTGAAGCTCCTGAACCAAGGGTCATACTTAGTTTTTTTCACAGGATTGTACAGAGTCCTGATTTGCTTTTGGTCAAACATGTCTTAAGGCAACAAGTACACAAGCTTTGCTTTAAGGGATCACAAGAAGATGGCAATCCATCCTCCAGAAGCCAAGAAAGTTCTACCCCTCAACTCACAACTTTATGTTAATTAGTAATTAAAAAGGGTATCAAAGTTTACTGATTGTCAACACTTTACTTTCTTTATTTAAATCACATTAATTTAATTTTGCTCCATATTTTTCTCCGGTTAGTCTGCACACCCTCTTGCATTGGCTTTGGGCCCCACAGTTTGAGAACCATTGCAAGAATGTTAAGGGAATCACCACCGATGTCTGCACCACGTTTGAATAGTTAGAGGTATTTCAGCCTGGACAGCAGCGGGGTGGCAGGCTGGGGGGTTCTGATCAAAGCTCTTCATTTGACGTCATCATAATCTAGGCCAATTCTTTGCAGGAGAGTGTATTAATTTTTTCTGATGGTTGTACTGTAAAGGGAGAAGTTGAAAGTAAACATCTCTACTGCTGCCAGATGGTAAACAGTAGCGATATGTGTTCAGGGTTTGCATGACAGCATCGAGGCAGCTCCGAGTCCCATAGACAGTATGAAATGATGATAATCAAAGAGCTACTGTGCAACAGAGACCTATTACTCAATGGAACAACCAACTCGAGAACAAAGTGTCTCATTTTTTTCCCCCCCGCAAGGCCACAAAACTAGAAACGAGAGTCTGAAAATGTCCCAGCTTTGCTATAAGATGCTTTAATTACAAATAAGAGCCTCCGTGGGAGTTTCATCGCACAGCTTGTTGTGATCTTAGCTCTGCCACACTTGAGATTTTCAGATGTTTCATAGTCACGGCTGTAAAAGCACCGCCAAATGTGGTGGTTTCAGTTCCGACACTACGCTTCAAACAAACTTACGCAAATATGCCGACAATCTAGATTACAGATTTTTCTCTTTGGCTTAACATAAAATGAATAAATCCCCACCGACTTTCTATCTCTATAAAGCCATAAAGATCAGAGCTCTATAGATTCCCATATGTGCCTCTGGATTTAGAAGATCCTCGCTGCAAAGCTTTTCTCCCCAGAAATAAAGAAGAAACAATGGAAGCTCTTTATCTCGTGGAAACATTTATCCGAGGACAATATATGTTAATTTACTACGCTAGCAGAATACATTTTAAAACAAAATTTCTCATGTTGATTTTAATTGAAAGTTTTGCTTGGGGCCTCAGATGTCCCGTAACCTGGAAAAAGAAAAAAAAAAAACTGTCTTGTATTTATGCTGCTTATAAACAGAGTCTAAATTAGGAATGCATTAGTGCTGCTACTAGAATTACTGTTATTTTGGATGGCATATGATGGGGGTATAAAAATGCTTTTCACAATGTTTACTGTTGCCCAGCTTTGACGGTGCTCTGAATATTTATTGCCTCAATGCTGGCACTCAAATCTTTCCTCTTTTTATGTTTACCCTTTAACAAGCTGTGGGAGCTTCAGTGAGATCATGACTGACATTAACAAGACACAAACATTGAGTTATCTCCAGAAAATGTCTTTATTGAGACGCCCATCACATTTCATCATGAATCAGAACAATCAACAAGTAGAAAAAGAAAAGATGTACAAAATAAGTAACGTTGGTTTTTTTTCTCGTTTTGTCTGTTTTTTGTTAAATCTGTCACGTCTAGCATCAGGAGGTGATTATTTCCAGACGACGCATTGACATCAGCGGTGACAAAGAGGAAGAGGGGAAACGCTCCTGCTAAGCATTTCCTCAATTCCTTAGGATCACCTCCAGACAGACGAGAGAAACTGAACCCACGCCAAACGAGGCAGAGATACAACAGGTAACACAACCACACAATCAAATCAGCAAAATCCTCAAATCTGAAATCAATCTGCAGAAGTCATCCTCTGGAGACTTGTGTGGATCTGAGAGGGCTGGATCGATGACGGGCAGATAAAGGTTCTCGCAACATAAGAGAACGGGGAGAGTCAAGAAGGGGTGGGGGGGGCTAATAATGAAGTCCTTCTGAAACCTGCACATTATCTTCGCTGATCCACACATGTGGCACCGAAAGATGAAAGTAAAGGGTTCAAGAAGGACTCAGATACCTGCTGGCATCTCTTTTGCCTCGCGTGTTATCATCCAAATGTCTGTGCATGCCCTACATTTTAGTATTCTGCAGTTAACAATGTAACTCAAAAGTTGTTCAAATAACCTAAAATTAGATAATTTTTTTGAATTTTTTAAATGGGATTTTTTTTTTTTTAAAGATTTGTATCTTCTGCTGTAGCATGATCAAGATTCGAAGACATTCACAGAGACAGTATTTAAGCAAGAACACACCCCAGTCTCTGATGTCTCCTCTTAACACATTTAAAAGCTGCTATCTGCTGCATTATGACTCTAGCTTCTGGCAAAAAAAAAAAGGGGGGAAAAAAAGCACAAAACAAAGATTTATCACAAGAAGAACTGATTGGTGATTGCTGGGGATAAAATGTGGTGCTTACAATCATCTGGAACAGATAAACAGAGAGCGATGAAGACAGAGAATGAGGCAGTTCGCTCAACAACGGCTCAGAGCAGAGCGAGACTGGTGAAATTGTTTATGTGCGCGCAGTGACGATATTGGGGAATACTCACTTTTCTCTCGGGATTACATAAGATGGATAAATCCTTCCCTAGTCTAAATATGTTATCTATACTCAACAAAGCCCCCAGACATCCTCTATACAATCACATACATCCCCAGTGTATCACCACACAATTCTTTGTAAATCTTGTAGCATAAGAAAAATAACAACTATGGAAGCACTTTATCTCAGGGCACAGACTTTTTTTGTTTTGTTTTTGTGGTTTGTTTTTTACTAGAACAACAAAAATATGGATGCTCAACTGATCCCTTTAGTCCCATGTAGCTCCAATCCACTATGGCAAGAAAGTATCATGTAATTTTTGTACCGACGCAAAGTACTGTCAGGGCAGTATCCGTTTTATCCTTCTTCAATTTTTGGTTGTAACTCAGGAAGAAATCCATCCTTCATTGATTACTGAGGGAAAAGCAGAGGCTCGAGTCAGAGCTCTTCGGGATGCTCTGATTGGTCAAAGCGTTTCACGTCTGACCAGTTACAGCTCGTCTTTTCGTGTCCGTCCAATCACAGTCAGTTTGGAGAGTTGAGCACTGAACTTGCCATCCTTGTGGGTCACTTGAGGTTAAAAAGGAGAGGAAATACATTAACTGCTGTCACAGATGGTGATAGAGCAAAAACAGTCATTTAGCAGCAAAGCTGCAAACAAAACCCAAGAAGAATAACACGACATCAGGTGTGTAGATCTGATGAGCTCCATCTACAGGTGAGCAGAGTAAGAGTTGGTGTAAATGAGATATTTCTGCTACCTGCAGGCTGTGAGCCCAACAGCAATGTTGCCGATCCTGTTAAAGATGCTGTTTGTGTTTGAGGTTTTTATCTTTTATGTATTAAACCTGAAAAATTCTATATTTCAGCATTTTTCAGAGATGCGCAAAAAAAAATATGCTTATTTGCTTTTTCAAAGAGTGGAAGAAAAACAAATTACAGTAACCACATTAATCTTGTGTACGTGTATTATACGCAGAGCTAGAAACAACAGCGTGGCTAGCTTAGCTTACAATGAATTCAAATTATAATTTAACCTTTATTACACTAGGGAAGATATTTATAAAGGAATTAAACATGTTTTTTTTTTTCAGGCAAGCTGTTCCTGAAAGCAGGGGTGGGCAATTAATTTTCCCAAGAGGCCACAGAGTTTTTATCTTTATAAGCTTATTGGTGCGGCCCTACACAACAGTCCCAGTTTATCATGTGGCCCCTTGAAAAAATTAATTACCCACCTTTACTCTAAAAGCTTAATTATTATCAGCTGTCTTGTAATTCGATGGAGTCATGCATTAAAAGAAACGTTAAAGAACAATTTTTGGACTCTGGGGCTGAATAGTTTAGGAATGTTGTAGCTTTTAGCTTAAAATGAATGTAAAGAAAAATGACTAATATGTGGACTTCAATCTATTTAATTAAAGGCGTGTGAATTCCATGGCAATTAAGTGACTAACCATAACCCTAAAACACACCTAACCTAAAAAAAAAAGAAGAAAAAAAAAGAGGGGTGTGAAAAAGTGAGGACCTCTTTGATGGTCCTCACATTTCCAAAATGTCCTCATTTCTGTGACTTAAAAGACACACCAGTCCTCACTAAGAAGGCTAGACAGGTACACACACACACACACACACACACGCGCATTATAATAAATCATCAGCTGTAACACTGCCTCCATGTGGCACAAGTATAAGCAAAAGCCATGACTGTCTTTGTCTGGGTGGACATATTAACATGTCTTTATCTGCAGGTCTTAACTTCAGCTGCTTTCCTTTTCTATAGATGGCAAAGGCTACTTGGAAAGACGTAGGTTTGTAATTAATACACTCTCCCAAGTATATCACATACCCTGCCACTGTTAAGCAGTCTATCAAAACAAATCCAGACTGCATGTGTTTTCCAGTGTTTAATCTGCTGAAAAAGACACAGGAAATTGCTGGTCGGCTTGACTCGTCAAATCCTGCTAATCACAGTCTGGAGCTGAAGCCTCAGTTTGCGCGGAAACGGAATAACAAGAAATAATGCTACAGGGACAAATGACAACCCACTCACAGCTGGAGCATATGCTTTAGAGGGAAATCAGCAGGGTACTTGCAGCGTGATGAAGAGGGAGGGAGGGAGGCAGACGGGGAGAAAGAGCAAGGGATTGATGTGACAAGCAGAGGGAGTTGATTGAACACTTGGAAACACAATAAATTTCTCACCTGTTGATTCGCCGATGGTGAATTCTTCTGGCTTCAAAGGCACGTCACTCTGTCCTCCTGCAGCCGACTGAGACTGGAAACGCAAACAGCAGCCAGGATGAAGATGAGGAGGACGAGAGCAGGGGAAGAGAGACAAAAAAGAAACAATGAAACAGAGAGGAAAACAGGATGAGAGGCGGCACAGATGACAACAATTTTGTTTGGAACAGACGGGCCGGGACAGTAGGAGGACGTGACGGCAAGGTCAAGGAAATGCTGTGCGGGGGTGGCAGGTGTGTTTGTTTGTGTATGCAAAGTTATTTCGGTCCCATCATTTAGGGACGTTTTCTTTTTTTTCCCCCCCCGTTTGTCTTTGGCTTGCAGGGCACGGAGCCTGAGCAGGAGGAGGAAACATGTGCTCGCACTAATGACAGAAAGTGTCAGGACTGTCCTTGCTGTGGGAAGGAGGCGTGTCAAGGTGCGCTCCACTTCACAGACGACCACATCAGACACGGCAGACCTCCGTAAAGTGGCTGAGCTCAGACCGGGGCGCGGACATTAACCTTCCACGAAACATTAAAGTGCACAGACTCGATTCGGAGTGTGACGTCAAGAAGAAATAAAGTTTTCGTGCTACTTTGACTTGCTCGACTTCTGTTAGTTTGTCAAGGGCACATTATGGGTTTGTATACAAGTGGAGGGAAGATGATATGCCCCAAATCTAGCCAGGACCTTATGGTCGGGTATATTCGGCTACTCGGGTGACATATCTAAATCCTCAAGCTACAAAAATCCCGCAGCTGCAACTTTATCGACTTTGTGTCTCGGGGCACGCCTTATGTAACGGGCACCTTTGGTTGGCTTTTTGTTGCAGTAAAGCAACATATTATGCATTCGTTTTTCATTGATTTTTAAGAAGTAGAGGGACCCAGTGCCGCCCCTTTTTTGCAGAAGGCTTGTTGTGCCAAAATTGAAAGTTGAAGCAGTTAATCAAACATATTTGATAGGTGATAAATCACTGAACACTGCAAAACATTATCTGGTTCCAGCTTTTCAAATGTGAGAACTGGCAGCTTTTCTGTATTTTATAATCACTGAAAAATTAACCGTGAAATGCTTTGGACAGCAATTCGATCACGCCAAAAAACTTAAAGATGTACTCTTGGGCTGCGGGGTGGAAGTTTTTAAAATACTTTTCAGATATTACGAACTAAATTCATATTAAAATCGTAAGCTGAAAGCCGTCTTCGGTTTCTCTTTGAGTTTGATTAGACAAAAGTCTGAAGGCAGCTCATCCTGTTCATGAATCATTAAATGTCAGACTTACAATAAGCCTCGTTCATACAGAAACGTGGCACACACTATGACACTGACATTTACATATCCAGGAATGAGGCGCAAGCGTCATTATCAAACTGTTTAATTAAACGCAGCTCTGATATTTTTTTCTCTTTTTGACACACGAGACAAGATAAAAGTGCAGATGGCGACAGCTGTTACAATCTTACAGCCCCTACGTGCTCGAGCAAAAACACATAAGAAGATTCTGCACACAAAAGTCTGCCTCAAATTTTATCCAGAGGCTGATAAATGTGTTGCTGGTATAAAGGTGGATGTTTTATAATTTGCAAGCCATGCAGAAATGCTCATCAACACAGTTTCGCCTTGTTTTTCCTGACAATTGTGCTGATGAAGCTTTAATCTCTGCACTGAAGGGGCGCCTGGAACAGCGAGGCAATACAAAGCAGAAACTTTTTTACAAAGGTTTGTTTTTGTCCTGTCAAACTAACCACTGAATAAGGGAAAAGCCAAAGGGGCAAAGTCTGTGAGGGGTTATGATGTGTTGCACCGACAGTATCACAACTACGCTGCACAGGTTGTGGTGCAAACTTCAGTGCAAGTAAGAAAGACCTGCACTGAACCACTGGTTTCAAGCTTGAGTTATTGTGTCTTTCACGTTCTTAAATTTGAAAAAGAAACTAGATGAATCCAAGCCGAATGAGCTTACAGTGCTTTCATGTGATGTCAGGAAAATGAATCCCTGTCTGGAAAAATTCATGTGAACAGGCTCGCTCAAGTCTAAGAAACCTCTGGCTCTTTAGATAGAAGCCCAGTGAACGTGACAGTAGAAACTCTTGATTAATGGTGCAAAGTAATGATTGACAGGAGATTTGGTGCAGCATCTGCAATAATGCCGATGCGGGTGGTGTCTAGGCTCAGCCTCGGAGACAGGATGAGGAGCTTGGTCATTTGGGAGGAGCTCAGAATCGAGCTGCCATTCCTTGACATCGAAAGGAGCCAGCTGAGATGGTTGATTAGGACGCCTCCTAGGTGAAGTGTTTCGGGCATGTCCAATAGGGAGGATGCCCCGGGGGCAGACCAGGACATGCCAGAGAGATTATGTCTCTCGACTGGCATGGGACCATGGCAGTGTCCCACTAGAAGAGCTGGAGGAGGTGAGCGTCTCTATTTAGACATGAACCCAGATAAGCGGCATAAAATGGGTGGATGGCAAATTCATGTACTGCATTGTGAGATTATCCTCAAATTTACTTTGTAGGGGCAACATTGTGCTACAGTGGTTAGCACTGCGATCTCACAGCAAGAAGGTCCAGAGTTTGAATCCTGTCCGGCGTCTCTCTGTGCACAAGTCTGCACATTCTCTCTGGTTACTCCGACTTCCTCCCACGGTCCAAAGACATGCATGGGGTTAGGACAATCAGCAATTCCATATTGAGCGTAGGTGAGAATGTGAGTACAACTATCCATGGTTTGTCCTGCCTCTCCCCCATGACAGCTGTCTGGAGCTAGATCAGTGAAAGGTTATTTATCAGTAGTAATTCTGACAAAAAGTCAGTGAAGCACTATTTTGTTATTATATAATGAAATCAGCTAACACAGTGTTGTTCTGCTTTGGGCCATGAGAAGATGAACGCGAGACTCCTTGTGGACATCCACGAATTCTTCACTAGTTTGTAAGGACTAGTTAGAAAAACAGTACCCTACAGTGAACCAACCACACGTGTGCCCTGCAGGCGAACTCAAACCAGCTTTTTAAAAAAAAATCATTTGGAGTGAATATTTGTCCGCAATGTCCACAGCAAGTATAATCCCTGTTTTAAAAGACAGTCCTACTCTAGAAATGGGATCACCCCAGAACCGTGTGAATGCACAGTTAAGTCCACTGACACTTATAAATAATAAACTGAACAGCACAAAGAAAAGAAAAAAATCCAACAATCACAAAGTTTTTCAGCTTCTGGCTGTTAAACTCTCCATGTTGAGTACTGGGATAAGTTGACAACTTTAAAACAAATGAATGCACACAGGGCCACTAAAAGCTCAAGTAACAGAGTTTCTTTATACTTACATATGCATTGGCATACTCAATTTTGGTTCCCTTCAGTTCAGCTTTGAACTGAGTGAAAAACAGGTACGACTTCCCCTGAGGCCTGGTGGAAATGAAAAGGAAATATTTGCTGTCAGTGTCACGCCATTTGCATAAATTCATTTAAATCAGAGGTTAGACGTTTGCTGCGTTGTTTCCCCTTCTCGTCTCTACTGTGACCGTCACGATGAAGCAAAATCAATAAGGTGACTCAGCAGATGCACACAGATGGCACACATTAGTGGTGGTGCTCTTAACATCGGGGGTCACCGAACTGAAGAAGAGTACCTCCGCAGGCTGCTCATTGGCCTGTGAGCATTGTCCTGGTATTACTGCAGTTACAGGGACCTAAATCTGGTTACACAACATGGGGGCCCGACTTCCTTATGGGGACACTTTAGGGTGAAGGCAGGCTTTAAGGTTAAGGTAAGGTAAGCAGTAGCTGTGCAGTCTCCATTAAGCGAATGCAATTCAGTGCAGTGTCCTCTAAAATCTGGCTGTGTGTGTGTTTGTGTTCTCACCTCCACACAGAGCAGGAGAACAGTCTATTGTCATCAGTCAAGCCCACACTCATCAACCATTGCTGTTTTACAGAAAAAAAGGGAACAATATTTTACCATAAAGACTGCAGTAATCAGCAATGTGAGGCAGGAGACGCACAGTGAGAGAGAGAGACAGGCGCTCACCTCGTTGGTTCCTCCTTGAGAGGCGTAAGTGAAAGAGCATTCATACTCCCCCTGCAGAAAGAGAATGAAACAAGGTGTTAGTGAGGTGTTTTAGATTTACCTACAAAAATGTCCTGGAAAACAGGAAGCTCTTCTTTCCACTGATCTCACTCAAGTTTGTTTCAGTTTAACGTTATATAGAAATAAAGATGATTTAGAATATAAGGACTGACTGCTAAAAAGGAGTGTGGTAATAATGGTTGCATATAGACATACTCACATCCTTTCCAATACTACCCTGTACAGTAACGCTTTACTCTTTAGGAGTAACCCTAGAAGCTCTGTTCTGTCTGCGGATCGGAGGTTAGGGTGGTCTCTGCCAACGAGCTACCCTTAGAAAAGCCCAGAAACTATTTTAATGGCGGTCAAACAACATCTTTATTTTATACTGAGGTCTCAAAGCTTTTCTTTAATGCTAGAGGGTGTCAAATGTTGTTTATGGGGGAGAGAGCTGAGCCAGATTAAAAAGGACATAAGAAATTACCGCTGGTCTTTCTGGTTTTGGATGTTTCCATTCCTTGTTGATGATAATTTATAAGAACACCATTTAAAGTCTGGTCTACATGACCTGTTACAGTTGTTTAGAATTAGCCTGGGTACTACTAGAAAAACCAAACTTCTCTATATTCAAATTTCAGTGTAGCACAACACACACACCTGTGGTTAATTTCTGCCATATTAGTATCAGCTTTTGCCAGTTTTAGTTTTAATAGTCACATAGATTAAGTGGCTCCATAATGCCGTGGTTAACATATTCACATAACTTATAATAAGGCCCTTGGTTTGAGTCCAGCAGGAATTACAAACCATTTGGGGTTAGGTGAGGAATCTGGTAAATCAAATATGTGGCACTATCTGCTGAGCAACCCCAAAAGTAGTTTTAAATATATTTAATTGGTCCTGAAATGACATAAATGAAATAAACAGGCCTTCCTGATCTGGAGATAAGATGTGCAGACTGGTTTGGAAAATGTGAATGAGGGCAATAATTTTGGACTTCTAACTGCATATTAAAGTATTTTGCAACAGGTCCTATTGATAAAGACCTTCCTTCTGTCCATTTTTATTACTCAAAAATTATTAAGCAACAGATTGAAAAAAAAATTTAAATGACACTTTATAGTACAGAATTATTTTTCCACCTTTATTTCTTAAATCTCGCTGACAGATTCTTCTCATTTACTACAGTAGTATTTGTCTGTTACGTAAAAAGAAATGAGAGGAAAGGTTGTATTTGCAGTTTTTCTCTTCTTATATTCAGACATCTCTGGGAATAAATCCACAGTTAATCTTATGTCCACTGACAAAGAAGAGGAATTCCACTGCTCTGGACTCTGGTCCACTTGAGATTACAGTGGGTTGTTTGTGGTCCATGATGTCAAGAGAGTTTGACATTCCTGCTTTAGAGCATGCAAGTGGGTCAGAGTCACACCTCTGCCATGAAGAATGAGGGAATAACATATAATAAGTCAAGCTACAGCTGGATAAGTCAGCGTGTTTCTTCTTTTTTTTTCTATTTAAAATAATCATGTGAGGTAACAGCTTGTAAGATGACTCTGAATTTTTAAAATTGTGACTTTTCAAACACCTCCCATATCAGAATATTAGAACACCGCTCAAGCTATCAGGGACACCTAAGCTTCCCTGCTGTGACCAATGACAAGTCAAAGCGTCCCCTTTGCTTTGATTAATCAAAAATTCAATTAATTAATTAATTAAAAATTTGTTCAATAGTTCGTTTAATAATCAGACAAAAGTTAACATTTGTTTTTACAAATTAAAGTGAGCAGTCTTTAAGTTAAAAGAAAAGGAACTCTCATCCAATCAAAAGCGCCATTGTGACAGCGACGTGTCAGCCTCTCACAGGCTGTGTCGTCATCAGACAGCGACTAAAGCTGCCCTGCAGATTGTAGTTTTTCGCTTTTATTGTTTATAACATCGATTATGTCCCACTGTAATAAGACAAGCAGACCTCAGATCCTCAATATCTCCTCAATAATAATACATTTTGTTATTAACGTGTTAATTACTGACCGATAAATCACATTAGATTGGATTACAGTGAGCTGCGTGGTGAATTCGCTTGAATTAAAATTTAATCCGGTACTTTTACGCGTTCCAGATTTATCCGTAACTCCGTGTCTCTGTGGCACGAGGAGACACGGAGCGTGAGATACAGAAACCGCTCGGCGAAGTCACTTACAATGCCCTCAGAGAAGGTGTGCACGTCTCCTCCCGGTTTCACGTTGAACTCCACGGTCTTCGTCTGCTCCTCGGCTGCCTGCGCCGGGACAAGCGTTGCAATCAGCGCGAGCGCAAGCAAAAACGCCAAATTACCGGCGCAGGTGTTACTTTGACGAGCCATGTCTTCCTCCTCTGACCTGCAGCTGGTGAGAGCAGCGCCTCCGGTGTCCCGTCCACTGTGAGTGTCGTCAAACGTCACGTCACGAACCCGACAAAACGATATAAAACAGAAACAAAAGGGCTAACATCACCGTGCATGGCTGAGAGATAATAATAATAATAATAATAATAATAATAATAATAATAATAATAATAATAATAATAATAATAATAATAATGACTGAATAAGGTTGCGTTAATGGAGATGCTGACCGTGTTGGCCACACGGTGTCGCTGTAGTTTAACTAATTTTGCACAGTACTCCCCAAGATTCTTTACTGTGGAAATACTCGACACAGGCAGAATGATAGAAGCTGAACCACAGAAATCACATTTTCCATACGGAGCTCTGATGCTGACAACGTTTAGAGTAGCAGAAGTCATCTTATTTCTTCTTCTTCTTCTGGCTGCTCCTTTTAGAGGTCACTACAGAACCTTTCGTCGTGTGGAAATTTTTTGAGCATAATGTTAAAATGATGATGACTGTTGTTTGGTGTTACCAAATTTAAAGTAGTGAGTAGAAGTACGGGGGACGTACTTATAAAAGCTCATTACAGTCTCTGTGTTTACTTCAAAAAAGAGCCATGAGAATTATTTTCAGATTTTTCAGTCAGATTTTATGAACACGCTAATGCTCAGGACTGTTTAAATTCAGACTGCACAGAAAGGCTTCTTTAATTTTTGCTTTTATTTTTGTGAGCCAGGTGGGGGGGGGGGGGGGGGGGGTTTTGGTGGGAAA